>JAQIHN010000789.1:0-25801 GCA_027917425.1 Gastrophryne carolinensis
CAAAAATTGGATGAATCACACCCTGGAGTTGGCAGGAGTTGACAGTAGCAGCAGCAGGAGCCCAAATATACACTGGAGTTGGCTTCAGGAGCCCAAAAATTGGATGAATCACACCCTGGAGTTGGCAGGAGTTGACAGCAGCAGCAGCAGGAGCCCAAATATACACTGGAGTTGGCCTCAGGAGCCCAAAAATTGGATGAATCACACCCTGGAGTTGGCAGAAGTTGGCAGCAGCAGGAGCCCAAATATACACTGGAGTTGGCTTCAGGAGCCCAAAAATTGGATGAATCACACCCTGGAGTTGGCAGGAGTTGACAGTAGCAGCAGCAGGAGCCCAAATATACACTGGAGTTGGCTTCAGGAGCCCAAAAATTGGATGAATCACACCCTGGAGTTGGCAGGAGTTGACAGTAGCAGCAGCAGGAGCCCAAATATACACTGGAGTTGGCTTCAGGAGCCCAAAAATTGGATGAATCACACCCTGGAGTTGGCAGGAGTTGACAGCAGCAGCAGCAGGAGCCCAAATATACACTGGAGTTGGCTTCAGGAGCCCATAAATTGGATGAATCACACCCTGGAGTTGGCAGGAGTTGACAGTAGCAGCAGCAGGAGCCCAAATATACACTGGAGTTGGCTTCAGGAGCCCAAAAATTGGATGAATCACACCCTGGAGTTGGCAGAAGTTGGCAGCAGCAGCAGCAGGAGCCCAAATATACACTGGAGTTGGCTTCAGGAGCCCAAAAATTGGATGAATCACACCCTGGAGTTGGCAGGAGTTGACAGTAGCAGCAGCAGGAGCCCAAATATACACTGGAGTTGGCTTCAGGAGCCCAAAAATTGGATGAATCACACCCTGGAGTTGGCAGGAGTTGACAGCAGCAGCAGCAGGAGCCCAAATATACACTGGAGTTGGCCTCAGGAGCCCAAAAATTGGATGAATCACACCCTGGAGTTGGCAGAAGTTGGCAGCAGCAGCAGCAGGAGCCCAAATATACATTGGAGTTGGCTTCAGGAGCCCAAAAATTGGATGAATCACACCCTGGAGTTGGCAGGAGTTGACAGCAGCAGCAGCAGGAGCCCAAATATACACTGGAGTTGGCCTCAGGAGCCCAAAAATTGGATGAATCACACCCTGGAGTTGGCAGAAGTTGGCAGCAGCAGGAGCCCAAATATACACTGGAGTTGGCTTCAGGAGCCCAAAAATTGGATGAATCACACCCTGGAGTTGGCAGGAGTTGACAGTAGCAGCAGCAGGAGCCCAAATATACACTGGAGTTGGCTTCAGGAGCCCAAAAATTGGATGAATCACACCCTGGAGTTGGCAGGAGTTGACAGTAGCAGCAGCAGGAGCCCAAATATACACTGGAGTTGGCTTCAGGAGCCCAAAAATTGGATGAATCACACCCTGGAGTTGGCAGGAGTTGACAGTAGCAGCAGCAGGAGCCCAAATATACACTGGAGTTGGCTTCAGGAGCCCAAAAATTGGATGAATCACACCCTGGAGTTGGCAGGAGTTGACAGCAGCAGGAGCCCAAATATACACTGGAGTTGGCCTCAGGAGCCCAAAAATTGGATGAATCACACCCTGGAGTTGGCAGAAGTTGGCAGCAGCAGCAGCAGGAGCCCAAATATACACTGGAGTTGGCTTCAGGAGCCCAAAAATTGGATGAATCACACCCTGGAGTTGGCAGGAGTTGACAGCAGCAGCAGCAGGAGCCCAAATATACACTGGAGTTGGCCTCAAGAGCCCAAAAATTGGATGAATCACACCCTGGAGTTGGCAGAAGTTGGCAGCAGCAGGAGCCCAAATATACACTGGAGTTGGCTTCAGGAGCCCAAAAATTGGATGAATCACACCCTGGAGTTGGCAGGAGTTGACAGTAGCAGCAGCAGGAGCCCAAATATACACTGGAGTTGGCTTCAGGAGCCCAAAAATTGGATGAATCACACCCTGGAGTTGGCAGGAGTTGACAGTAGCAGCAGCAGGAGCCCAAATATACACTGGAGTTGGCTTCAGGAGCCCAAAAATTGGATGAATCACACCCTGGAGTTGGCAGGAGTTGACAGTAGCAGCAGCAGGAGCCCAAATATACACTGGAGTTGGCTTCAGGAGCCCAAAAATTGGATGAATCACACCCTGGAGTTGGCAGAAGTTGGCAGCAGCAGCAGCAGGAGCCCAAATATACACTGGAGTTGGCTTCAGGAGCCCAAAAATTGGATGAATCACACCCTGGAGTTGGCAGGAGTTGACAGTAGCAGCAGCAGGAGCCCAAATATACACTGGAGTTGGCTTCAGGAGCCCAAAAATTGGATGAATCACACCCTGGAGTTGGCAGGAGTTGACAGCAGCAGCAGCAGGAGCCCAAATATACACTGGAGTTGGCCTCAGGAGCCCAAAAATTGGATGAATCACACCCTGGAGTTGGCAGGAGTTGACAGTAGCAGCAGCAGGAGCCCAAATATACACTGGAGTTGGCTTCAGGAGCCCAAAAATTGGATGAATCACACCCTGGAGTTGGCAGGAGTTGACAGCAGCAGCAGCAGGAGCCCAAATATACACTGGAGTTGGCCTCAGGAGCCCAAAAATTGGATGAATCACACCCTGGAGTTGGCAGGAGTTGACAGTAGCAGCAGCAGGAGCCCAAATATACACTGGAGTTGGCTTCAGGAGCCCAAAAATTGGATGAATCACACCCTGGAGTTGGCAGGAGTTGACAGCAGCAGCAGCAGGAGCCCAAATATACACTGGAGTTGGCTTCAGGAGCCCAAAAATTGGATGAATCACACCCTGGAGTTGGCAGGAGTTGACAGCAGCAGCAGCAGGAGCCCAAATATACACTGGAGTTGGCCTCAGGAGCCCAAAAATTGGATGAATCACACCCTGGAGTTGGCAGAAGTTGGCAGCAGCAGCAGCAGGAGCCCAAATATACACTGGAGTTGGCTTCAGGAGCCCAAAAATTGGATGAATCACACCCTGGAGTTGGCAGGAGTTGACAGTAGCAGCAGCAGGAGCCCAAATATACAATGGAGTTGGCTTCAGGAGCCCAAAAATTGGATGAATCACACCCTGGAGTTGGCAGGAGTTGACAGTAGCAGCAGCAGGAGCCCAAATATACACTGGAGTTGGCTTCAGGAGCCCAAAAATTGGATGAATCACACCCTGGAGTTGGCAGGAGTTGACAGCAGCAGCAGCAGGAGCCCAAATATACACTGGAGTTGGCTTCAGGAGCCCAAAAATTGGATGAATCACACCCTGGAGTTGGCAGGAGTTGACAGTAGCAGCAGCAGGAGCCCAAATATACACTGGAGTTGGCTTCAGGAGCCCAAAAATTGGATGAATCACACCCTGGAGTTGGCAGAAGTTGGCAGCAGCAGCAGCAGGAGCCCAAATATACACTGGAGTTGGCTTCAGGAGCCCAAAAATTGGATGAATCACACCCTGGAGTTGGCAGGAGTTGACAGTAGCAGCAGCAGGAGCCCAAATATACACTGGAGTTGGCTTCAGGAGCCCAAAAATTGGATGAATCACACCCTGGAGTTGGCAGGAGTTGACAGCAGCAGCAGCAGGAGCCCAAATATACACTGGAGTTGGCCTCAGGAGCCCAAAAATTGGATGAATCACACCCTGGAGTTGGCAGGAGTTGACAGTAGCAGCAGCAGGAGCCCAAATATACACTGGAGTTGGCTTCAGGAGCCCAAAAATTGGATGAATCACACCCTGGAGTTGGCAGGAGTTGACAGTAGCAGCAGCAGGAGCCCAAATATACACTGGAGTTGGCTTCAGGAGCCCAAAAATTGGATGAATCACACCCTGGAGTTGGCAGGAGTTGACAGCAGCAGCAGCAGGAGCCCAAATATACACTGGAGTTGGCCTCAGGAGCCCAAAAATTGGATGAATCACACCCTGGAGTTGGCAGAAGTTGGCAGCAGCAGCAGCAGGAGCCCAAATATACACTGGAGTTGGCTTCAGGAGCCCAAAAATTGGATGAATCACACCCTGGAGTTGGCAGGAGTTGACAGCAGCAGCAGCAGGAGCCCAAATATACACTGGAGTTGGCCTCAGGAGCCCAAAAATTGGATGAATCACACCCTGGAGTTGGCAGAAGTTGGCAGCAGCAGCAGCAGGAGCCCAAATATACACTGGAGTTGGCTTCAGGAGCCCAAAAATTGGATGAATCACACCCTGGAGTTGGCAGGAGTTGACAGTAGCAGCAGCAGGAGCCCAAATATACACTGGAGTTGGCTTCAGGAGCCCAAAAATTGGATGAATCACACCCTGGAGTTGGCAGGAGTTGACAGTAGCAGCAGCAGGAGCCCAAATATACACTGGAGTTGGCTTCAGGAGCCCAAAAATTGGATGAATCACACCCTGGAGTTGGCAGGAGTTGACAGTAGCAGCAGCAGGAGCCCAAATATACACTGGAGTTGGCTTCAGGAGCCCAAAAATTGGATGAATCACACCCTGGAGTTGGCAGAAGTTGGCAGCAGCAGGAGCCCAAATATACACTGGAGTTGGCTTCAGGAGCCCAAAAATTGGATGAATCACACCCTGGAGTTGGCAGGAGTTGACAGTAGCAGCAGCAGGAGCCCAAATATACACTGGAGTTGGCTTCAGGAGCCCAAAAATTGGATGAATCACACCCTGGAGTTGGCAGGAGTTGACAGCAGCAGCAGCAGGAGCCCAAATATACACTGGAGTTGGCCTCAGGAGCCCAAAAATTGGATGAATCACACCCTGGAGTTGGCAGGAGTTGACAGTAGCAGCAGCAGGAGCCCAAATATACACTGGAGTTGGCTTCAGGAGCCCAAAAATTGGATGAATCACACCCTGGAGTTGGCAGGAGTTGACAGCAGCAGCAGCAGGAGCCCAAATATACACTGGAGTTGGCCTCAGGAGCCCAAAAATTGGATGAATCACACCCTGGAGTTGGCAGGAGTTGACAGTAGCAGCAGCAGGAGCCCAAATATACACTGGAGTTGGCTTCAGGAGCCCAAAAATTGGATGAATCACACCCTGGAGTTGGCAGGAGTTGACAGCAGCAGCAGCAGGAGCCCAAATATACACTGGAGTTGGCCTCAGGAGCCCAAAAATTGGATGAATCACACCCTGGAGTTGGCAGAAGTTGGCAGCAGCAGCAGCAGGAGCCCAAATATACACTGGAGTTGGCTTCAGGAGCCCAAAAATTGGATGAATCACACCCTGGAGTTGGCAGAAGTTGGCAGCAGCAGCAGCAGGAGCCCAAATATACACTGGAGTTGGCTTCAGGAGCCCAAAAATTGGATGAATCACACCCTGGAGTTGGCAGAAGTTGGCAGCAGCAGCAGCAGGAGCCCAAATATACACTGGAGTTGGCTTCAGGAGCCCAAAAATTGGATGAATCACACCCTGGAGTTGGCAGGAGTTGACAGTAGCAGCAGCAGGAGCCCAAAAAATGGCCTAAAGACATAAATATGTTTTGCACCATTTGGAAAGTGTAAAACGTGGCACCATGCTGAATCTAGTCGCATGCATCAGGCATTGGTGGGTGGAAATCCTGGCTGATCCATCCCTGATTCATTTTGACAAAGGTGAGTCTCTCCACATTTTTAGTTGACAGACGAGTTCTCCTCGCCGTAACTATGGCCCCCGCCGCACTAAACACCCGCTCAGATGGCACGCTACTTGCCGGGCAGGACAGCTTTTCCAGGGCAAACTCTGCTAGTTGCGGCCACAAATCAAGTTTGGCTGCCCAGAAGTCCAGCGGATCCTCAAGGTGTGTTGGCATGGTCATGTCAAAGTATGACATGACCTGCTGGTTCAGGTCCTGCTCCAGGTCTTCCTGCTGCTCATGAGTAGCCTCACTATGCGGGTGTAGAAAGCTACTCATTAGCGACTGAAGACTGAGGCTGCTGCTGCTGATGGAGCTTCTGCTGCTGCTGCTGCCAACCCCCCCAGCGGCCATGGCAGTGGAAGGTGAGCGCAGAGGTCCCCTCGAGTCAGACCTGCGAGAGTATGGACCATGGCGCAGATAGGCATCGGCCAACTGCCTACGTAGAATGTCTTTGTAGTAGTTGAGTTTGTCCTCCCTCTCGGTGGGTTTAAAAAATGCCCCCATTTTGTGCCGGAAGCGAGGGTCCAATAAGGTGGACAGCCAGAAGTCATCCCGCCGACAGATGGAAACAATTCTGGGGTCACTACGCAAGCATGTGAGCATGCTTCGTGCCATTTGCGCAAGTGACTCGGATGGACTACCTGTCTCCATCTCCACTGCATACTGCCACGGTGTGCCCGGGTCCTCTGTCTCTCCTTCCTCAAAAACCTCTAGCTCCTCTGGCTGCTCCTGCTCCTCCTCTCCTGTCCGCTGACTAGATAAACCAGCCATTTCGCCAAGCCTAAACTGTGTTTCGCTGGGCAACTCCTCCTCTTCCTCCTCCTCCTCCTCCAGTTCAGCTCCAACGGGGTTCATGTGGCCGTAAGATGTAAACGCCATGTCTCCAGTGCCCTGACCAGCCATGGTTTCCAACATGTGCTGTAGTACATGAAGCAGTGGAATCACGTCGTTCATCCCGTAATCCTGCCGACTGACAAATAAAGTGGCTTCCTCAAAGGGCCTGAGCAAACGGCAGGTGTCACGTATGAGCTGCCACTGGTTGACATTGAAGTTACACAGGGGAGTCCCCCTATCTGCTTGGATCATCAGGAAATCCGTGATGGCTTTTCTCTGTTCATATAATCGGTCCAACATGTGAAGGGTGGAATTCCAACGGGTGGAAACATCGCAAATCAGACTATGTTGGGGGATACCATTCTGACGCTGTAGCTCAAGAAGGGTGTGTTTGGCGGTGTAGGAGTGGCTGAAGTGCATGCAAAGTTTCCGTGAAGTTGTTAGGATGTCCTGCAGATGGGGGGAACACTTCAGAAACCGCTTGACAACCAGATTGAAGACGTGAGCCATGCAGGGGGCATGGGTCAGGCTTCCTTGGCGCAGCGCAGACAAAATGTTCTTCCCATTGTCGGTAACCATGATTCCCATTTTAAGTTTTCTCGGAGTAAGCCATGTTTGGATTTCCTGATGAATACATTTAAGCAGTTCCTCCCCTGTGTGACTCCGTTCGCCAAGACAAACCATGTGAAGCACTGCGTGACACCTCCGTGCCCTGCACACATGGTAGACTGGAGGGGCACTGAGACTTGAGCCTACAGTGGAGGGTGAGGAGATGGCGGAGGATGAGGAGGCCGAGTCGCACGGTGTCACAGGCCCAATGGGCAGAGAGCGCGGAGGCCGAAGCGGCGTGACCTGTCCAAGTTGCTGCTGCAAAGGGACCACATTCACCCAGTGGGCCGTAAACGACATGTACTGCCCCTGACCGTAGTTACAGCTCCAGATGTCGGCGCTGCCATGTATTTTGCTACACACCGACAGGCTCAAGGACTGGCCCACCTTCTGTTCAACAAAAGTGTGCAGCGCTGGTACTGCCTTCTTGGCAAAGAAATGACGGCTTGGGACTCTCCACCTCGGCTCGGCACAAGCCATCAGTTCTCTGAAAGGTGCAGATTCCACCACCTGAAAAGGGAGCGACTGCAGCACCAGCAACTTGGACAGGAGCACATTCAGCTTCTGCGCCGTAGGATGAGTGGGCGCATACTGCTGTCTCTTGGACATGGCTTCGCTGATGGATTGCTGGCGGGATGCATGACTTGGAGGAGGAGGAGGAGGAGCAGGAGCGACAGAGGATGGGTATGACGCACAGCTGCCTTCGGCTGAGGTGCTGGAGCCTTGGCTGGCAGAAATTGGGAGCTCACTTGGTGAGGAAGCAGACTGGACCACCCCTTGGGAGCCTCGGTTCTCCCAGGTCGTTTTATGGTGACGCATCATATGTTGACGCAGGGCCGTGGTGCCAACATTTGGACCCTGGCCACGCTTCACCTTTTGCCTACATATCTTGCATGTGGCCATGTTACCCTCCTGCGGATGCCTCAGGAAAAACTGCCACACTGCCGAGTAGCTACTTTTCCCACCCCCTGGCCTCACTGATTCACTGCTGCTGTTGCCAACTCCAGGAACCCCTGCTCCACTACCTCCCGATAAGGTAGACTGCCGCACAGCAGGTGCTCTACCCCGGCCCCGGCCGGCTCCAGCCTTTGGAATTGTGCCCCCATGCTGACTGCTACCACCTTGCTGCCTCAGCTGCTGACTCCGGGGCAACCTGCGCCCCTCTTCTCCTGATGATGACGATGAAGCCCCTTCATCACCCGGCTCCCAAGTGCGATCGGCTTCATCGTCATCATCATCATCACCGAGTTGTGGCTGTACGTCACTGATGTTCGTGGATTCGTCAACAGTGTCTGGCGCAGGAGCTGGAACGCTCGCAGCACCCACGACACTGTCCACATCACTATCTGTCTGCCTAGCTAGAGAAGCCACCTCCATTTCTTGGCTGGGCAGTAGCTGCTGACTGTCCTCTATCTGATGGTCCTCCTCACTAAAGAGTGGAGCTGAACCCAAAGCATAGGATACGTCGCTGGGGGAGGGAACGGCGTAGGACAGAGGCAATGGGAGGACAGGGACTGCTCTCGGGGCATGCCAACTCAGGGTTGTGTCAGAGGAACCTACCGACCCTAGACTGGGGGTCTCAGACGTAAGTTGTGATGATGTTGTTGATGAGCGCGTCAACCAATCTACCACGGCAGATGCGTTACTGGTGGAGACCCGACCGCTAGCAGATACTGGCAGATTAGGTCTCTCAGCGTGACTCCTGCTGCTACTGGCCCCCAGTCTGATGCGAGCTCTGCCTGCGGAATCTTGGCCTCTGCCACTCCTCTTTTCACTTCCAGGCACTTGTCTGCCCGACATAGTCTAACTGGCGTGGTAGTAGGTGATATTTTAAGATCCCCCGGGCAGCGGTGGGTCTATATGAAACAGAATATAATGCACACCAAAAGTGAGCAGTAACACTCAGCCTCCAACAGGCCTGCTTAGTGTAAATAAGAGAGCTGCTTAGTGTAAATAAAGAGGGGTATGCTATGTTACAGAATGGGATGCCTCAACAGAAGTGCACCTGGCAGGCAGCAGTAAGCCTATGCCCAGCAAAAGTGTCTTATAATATAAATATAATAAGAGCAAATGCTTATATGGTCTTAAACAGAGGCTGCTTTAGTCACAGAATGGGATGCCCCAACAGGAATGGACCTGGCAGGGTCCAGTAGTGCTTTGCCCAGCAAAAGTGTCTTTATCAGGCCTAATTTCAAATATGATAAGTGAAAATGGTTATACGGTCTTAAACAGAGGCTGCTGTAGTCACAGAATGGGATGCCCCAACAGAAGTGGACCTGGCAGGGTCCAGTAGTGCTATGCCCAGCAAAAGTGTCTTTATCAGGCCTAATTTCAAATATGATAAGAGCAAATGCTTATATGGTCTTAAACAGAGGCTGCTTTAGTCACAGAATGGGATGCCCCAACAGGAATGGACCTGGCAGGGTCCAGTAGTGCTTTGCCCAGCAAAAGTGTCTTTATCAGGCCTAATTTCAAATATGATAAGTGAAAATGGTTATACGGTCTTAAACAGAGGCTGCTGTAGTCACAGAATGGGATGCCCCAACAGAAGTGGACCTGGCAGGGTCCAGTAGTGCTATGCCCAGCAAAAGTGTCTTTATCAGGCCTAATTTCAAATATGATAAGAGCAAATGCTTATATGGTCTTAAACAGAGGCTGCTTTAGTCACAGAATGGGATGCCCCAACAGGAATGGACCTGGCAGGGTCCAGTAGTGCTTTGCCCAGCAAAAGTGTCTTTATCAGGCCTAATTTCAAATATGATAAGAGCAAATGCTTATATGGTCTTAAACAGAGGCTGCTTTAGTCACAGAATGGGATGCCCCAACAGGAATGGACCTGGCAGGGTCCAGTAGTGCTTTGCCCAGCAAAAGTGTCTTTATCAGGCCTAATTTCAAATATGATAAGAGCAAATGGTTATATGGTCTTAAACAGAGGCTGCTTTAGTCACAGAATGGGATGCCCCAACAGAAGTGGACCTGGCAGGGTCCAGTAGTGCTATGCCCAGCAAAAGTGTCTTTATCAGGCCTAATTTCAAATATGATAAGTGAAAATGGTTATACGGTCTTAAACAGAGGCTGCTGTAGTCACAGAATGGGATGCCCCAACAGAAGTGGACCTGGCAGGGTCCAGTAGTGCTATGCCCAGCAAAAGTGTCTTTATCAGGCCTAATTTCAAATATGATAAGAGCAAATGCTTATATGGTCTTAAACAGAGGCTGCTTTAGTCACAGAATGGGATGCCCCAACAGGAATGGACCTGGCAGGGTCCAGTAGTGCTTTGCCCAGCAAAAGTGTCTTTATCAGGCCTAATTTCAAATATGATAAGAGCAAATGGTTATATGGTCTTAAACAGAGGCTGCTTTAGTCACAGAATGGGATGCCCCAACAGAAGTGGACCTGGCAGGGTCCAGTAGTGCTATGCCCAGCAAAAGTGTCTTTATCAGGCCTAATTTCAAATATGATAAGTGAAAATGGTTATACGGTCTTAAACAGAGGCTGCTGTAGTCACAGAATGGGATGCCCCAACAGAAGTGGACCTGGCAGGGTCCAGTAGTGCTATGCCCAGCAAAAGTGTCTTTATCAGGCCTAATTTCAAATATGATAAGAGCAAATGCTTATATGGTCTTAAACAGAGGCTGCTTTAGTCACAGAATGGGATGCCCCAACAGGAATGGACCTGGCAGGGTCCAGTAGTGCTTTGCCCAGCAAAAGTGTCTTTATCAGGCCTAATTTCAAATATGATAAGTGAAAATGGTTATACGGTCTTAAACAGAGGCTGCTGTAGTCACAGAATGGGATGCCCCAACAGAAGTGGACCTGGCAGGGTCCAGTAGTGCTATGCCCAGCAAAAGTGTCTTTATCAGGCCTAATTTCAAATATGATAAGAGCAAATGCTTATATGGTCTTAAACAGAGGCTGCTTTAGTCACAGAATGGGATGCCCCAACAGGAATGGACCTGGCAGGGTCCAGTAGTGCTTTGCCCAGCAAAAGTGTCTTTATCAGGCCTAATTTCAAATATGATAAGTGAAAATGGTTATACGGTCTTAAACAGAGGCTGCTGTAGTCACAGAATGGGATGCCCCAACAGAAGTGGACCTGGCAGGGTCCAGTAGTGCTATGCCCAGCAAAAGTGTCTTTATCAGGCCTAATTTCAAATATGATAAGAGCAAATGCTTATATGGTCTTAAACAGAGGCTGCTTTAGTCACAGAATGGGATGCCCCCCAAAAAAGATCCAGTAGTACTATGCCCAGCAAAAGTGTCTTTATCAGGCTAATTTCAAATATGATAAGAGCAAATGCTTATATGGTCTTAAACAGAGGCTGCTTTAGTCACAGAATGGGATGCCCCCCAAAAAAGATCCAGTAGTACTATGCCCAGCAAAAGTGTCTTTATCAGGCTAATTTCAAATATGATAAGAGCAAATGCTTATATGGTCTTAAACAGAGGCTGCTTTAGTCACAGAATGGGATGCCCCCCAAAAAAGATCCAGTAGTACTATGCCCAGCAAATGTGTCTTTATCAGGCTAATTTCAAATATGATAAGAGCAAATGCTTATATGGTCTTAAACAGAGGCTGCTTTAGTCACAGAATGGGATGCCCCCCAAAAAAGATCCAGTAGTACTATGCCCAGCAAAAGTGTCTTTATCAGGCTAATTTCAAATATGATAAGAGCAAATGCTTATATGGTCTTAAACAGAGGCTGCTTTAGTCACAGAATGGGATGCCCCCCAAAAAAGATACAGTAGTACTATGCCCAGCAAAAGTGTCTTTATCAGGCTAATTTCAAATATGATAAGAGCAAATGCTTATATGGTCTTAAACAGAGGCTGCTTTAGTCACAGAATGGGATGCCATGGCAGGGACAAGTAGTGCTATGCCCAGCAAAAGTGTCTTTATCAGGCTAATTTCAAATATGATAAGAGCAAATGCTTATATGGTCTTAAACAGAGGCTGCTTTAGTCACAGAATGGGATGCCCCAACAGAAGTGGACCTGGCAGGGTCCAGTAGTGCTATGCCCAGCAAAAGTGTCTTTATCAGGCCTAATTTCAAATATGATAAGTAAAAATGGTTATACGGTCTTAAACAGAGGCTGCTGTAGTCACAGAATGGGATGCCCCAACAGAAGTGGACCTGGCAGGGTCCAGTAGTGCTATGCCCAGCAAAAGTGTCTTTATCAGGCCTAATTTCAAATATGATAAGAGCAAATGCTTATATGGTCTTAAACAGAGGCTGCTTTAGTCACAGAATGGGATGCCCCCCAAAAAAGATCCAGTAGTACTATGCCCAGCAAAAGTGTCTTTATCAGGCTAATTTCAAATATGATAAGAGCAAATGCTTATATGGTCTTAAACAGAGGCTGCTTTAGTCACAGAATGGGATGCCCCCCAAAAAAGATCCAGTAGTACTATGCCCAGCAAAAGTGTCTTTATCAGGCTAATTTCAAATATGATAAGAGCAAATGCTTATATGGTCTTAAACAGAGGCTGCTTTAGTCACAGAATGGGATGCCCCCCAAAAAAGATCCAGTAGTACTATGCCCAGCAAATGTGTCTTTATCAGGCTAATTTCAAATATGATAAGAGCAAATGCTTATATGGTCTTAAACAGAGGCTGCTTTAGTCACAGAATGGGATGCCCCCCAAAAAAGATCCAGTAGTACTATGCCCAGCAAAAGTGTCTTTATCAGGCTAATTTCAAATATGATAAGAGCAAATGCTTATATGGTCTTAAACAGAGGCTGCTTTAGTCACAGAATGGGATGCCCCCCAAAAAAGATACAGTAGTACTATGCCCAGCAAAAGTGTCTTTATCAGGCTAATTTCAAATATGATAAGAGCAAATGCTTATATGGTCTTAAACAGAGGCTGCTTTAGTCACAGAATGGGATGCCATGGCAGGGACAAGTAGTGCTATGCCCAGCAAAAGTGTCTTTATCAGGCTAATTTCAAATATGATAAGAGCAAATGCTTATATGGTCTTAAACAGAGGCTGCTTTAGTCACAGAATGGGATGCCCCCAAAAAAAGATCCAGTAGTACTATGCCCAGCAAAAGTGTCTTTATCAGGCTAATTTCAAATATGATAAGAGCAAATGCTTATATGGTCTTAAACAGAGGCTGCTTTAGTCACAGAATGGGATGCCCCCCAAAAAAGATCCAGTAGTACTATGCCCAGCAAAAGTGTCTTTATCAGGCCTAATTTCAAATATGATAAGAGCAAATGCTTATATGGTCTTAAACAGAGGCTGCTTTAGTCACAGAATGGGATGCCCCCCAAAAAAGATCCAGTAGTACTATGCCCAGCAAAAGTGTCTTTATCAGGCTAATTTCAAATATGATAAGAGCAAATGCTTATATGGTCTTAAACAGAGGCTGCTTTAGTCACAGAATGGGATGCCCCCCAAAAAAGATCCAGTAGTACTATGCCCAGCAAAAGTGTCTTTATCAGGCTAATTTCAAATATGATAAGAGCAAATGCTTATATGGTCTTAAACAGAGGCTGCTTTAGTCACAGAATGGGATGCCCCCCAAAAAAGATCCAGTAGTACTATGCCCAGCAAAAGTGTCTTTATCAGGCTAATTTCAAATATGATAAGAGCAAATGCTTATATGGTCTTAAACAGAGGCTGCTTTAGTCACAGAATGGGATGCCCCCCAAAAAAGATACAGTAGTACTATGCCCAGCAAAAGTGTCTTTATCAGGCTAATTTCAAATATGATAAGAGCAAATGCTTATATGGTCTTAAACAGAGGCTGCTTTAGTCACAGAATGGGATGCCCCCCAAAAAAGATACAGTAGTACTATGCCCAGCAAAAGTGTCTTTATCAGGCTAATTTCAAATATGATAAGAGCAAATGCTTATATGGTCTTAAACAGAGGCTGCTTTAGTCACAGAATGGGATGCCCCCCAAAAAAGATCCAGTAGTACTATGCCCAGCAAAAGTGTCTTTATCAGGCTAATTTCAAATATGATAAGAGCAAATGCTTATATGGTCTTAAACAGAGGCTGCTTTAGTCACAGAATGGGATGCCCCCCAAAAAAGATCCAGTAGTACTATGCCCAGCAAAAGTGTCTTTATCAGGCTAATTTCAAATATGATAAGAGCAAATGCTTATATGGTCTTAAACAGAGGCTGCTTTAGTCACAGAATGGGATGCCCCCCAAAAAAGATCCAGTAGTACTATGCCCAGCAAAAGTGTCTTTATCAGGCTAATTTCAAATATGATAAGAGCAAATGCTTATATGGTCTTAAACAGAGGCTGCTTTAGTCACAGAATGGGATGCCCCCCAAAAAAGATACAGTAGTACTATGCCCAGCAAAAGTGTCTTTATCAGGCTAATTTCAAATATGATAAGAGCAAATGCTTATATGGTCTTAAACAGAGGCTGCTTTAGTCACAGAATGGGATGCCATGGCAGGGACAAGTAGTGCTATGCCCAGCAAAAGTGTCTTTATCAGGCTAATTTCAAATATGATAAGAGCAAATGCTTATATGGTCTTAAACAGAGGCTGCTTTAGTCACAGAATGGGATGCCCCAACAGAAGTGGACCTGGCAGGGTCCAGTAGTGCTATGCCCAGCAAAAGTGTCTTTATCAGGCCTAATTTCAAATATGATAAGTGAAAATGGTTATACGGTCTTAAACAGAGGCTGCTGTAGTCACAGAATGGGATGCCCCAACAGAAGTGGACCTGGCAGGGTCCAGTAGTGCTATGCCCAGCAAAAGTGTCTTTATCAGGCCTAATTTCAAATATGATAAGAGCAAATGCTTATATGGTCTTAAACAGAGGCTGCTTTAGTCACAGAATGGGATGCCCCCCAAAAAAGATCCAGTAGTACTATGCCCAGCAAAAGTGTCTTTATCAGGCTAATTTCAAATATGATAAGAGCAAATGCTTATATGGTCTTAAACAGAGGCTGCTTTAGTCACAGAATGGGATGCCCCCCAAAAAAGATCCAGTAGTACTATGCCCAGCAAAAGTGTCTTTATCAGGCTAATTTCAAATATGATAAGAGCAAATGCTTATATGGTCTTAAACAGAGGCTGCTTTAGTCACAGAATGGGATGCCCCCCAAAAAAGATCCAGTAGTACTATGCCCAGCAAATGTGTCTTTATCAGGCTAATTTCAAATATGATAAGAGCAAATGCTTATATGGTCTTAAACAGAGGCTGCTTTAGTCACAGAATGGGATGCCCCCCAAAAAAGATCCAGTAGTACTATGCCCAGCAAAAGTGTCTTTATCAGGCTAATTTCAAATATGATAAGAGCAAATGCTTATATGGTCTTAACCAGAGGCTGCTTTAGTCACAGAATGGGATGCCCCCCAAAAAAGATACAGTAGTACTATGCCCAGCAAAAGTGTCTTTATCAGGCTAATTTCAAATATGATAAGAGCAAATGCTTATATGGTCTTAAACAGAGGCTGCTTTAGTCACAGAATGGGATGCCATGGCAGGGACAAGTAGTGCTATGCCCAGCAAAAGTGTCTTTATCAGGCTAATTTCAAATATGATAAGAGCAAATGCTTATATGGTCTTAAACAGAGGCTGCTTTAGTCACAGAATGGGATGCCCCCAAAAAAAGATCCAGTAGTACTATGCCCAGCAAAAGTGTCTTTATCAGGCTAATTTCAAATATGATAAGAGCAAATGCTTATATGGTCTTAAACAGAGGCTGCTTTAGTCACAGAATGGGATGCCCCCCAAAAAAGATCCAGTAGTACTATGCCCAGCAAAAGTGTCTTTATCAGGCCTAATTTCAAATATGATAAGAGCAAATGCTTATATGGTCTTAAACAGAGGCTGCTTTAGTCACAGAATGGGATGCCCCCCAAAAAAGATCCAGTAGTACTATGCCCAGCAAAAGTGTCTTTATCAGGCTAATTTCAAATATGATAAGAGCAAATGCTTATATGGTCTTAAACAGAGGCTGCTTTAGTCACAGAATGGGATGCCCCCCAAAAAAGATCCAGTAGTACTATGCCCAGCAAAAGTGTCTTTATCAGGCTAATTTCAAATATGATAAGAGCAAATGCTTATATGGTCTTAAACAGAGGCTGCTTTAGTCACAGAATGGGATGCCCCCCAAAAAAGATCCAGTAGTACTATGCCCAGCAAAAGTGTCTTTATCAGGCTAATTTCAAATATGATAAGAGCAAATGCTTATATGGTCTTAAACAGAGGCTGCTTTAGTCACAGAATGGGATGCCCCCCAAAAAAGATCCAGTAGTACTATGCCCAGCAAAAGTGTCTTTATCAGGCTAATTTCAAATATGATAAGAGCAAATGCTTATATGGTCTTAAACAGAGGCTGCTTTAGTCACAGAATGGGATGCCCCCAAAAAAAGATACAGTAGTACTATGCCCAGCAAAAGTGTCTTTATCAGGCTAATTTCAAATATGATAAGAGCAAATGCTTATATGGTCTTACACAGAGGCTGCTTTAGTCACAGAATGGGATGCCCCCCAAAAAAGATCCAGTAGTACTATGCCCAGCAAAAGTGTCTTTATCAGGCTAATTTCAAATATGATAAGAGCAAATGCTTATATGGTCTTAAACAGAGGCTGCTTTAGTCACAGAATGGGATGCCCCCCAAAAAAGATCCAGTAGTACTATGCCCAGCAAAAGTGTCTTTATCAGGCTAATTTCAAATATGATAAGAGCAAATGCTTATATGGTCTTAAACAGAGGCTGCTTTAGTCACAGAATGGGATGCCCCCCAAAAAAGATCCAGTAGTACTATGCCCAGCAAAAGTGTCTTTATCAGGCTAATTTCAAATATGATAAGAGCAAATGCTTATATGGTCTTAAACAGAGGCTGCTTTAGTCACAGAATGGGATGCCCCCCAAAAAAGATACAGTAGTACTATGCCCAGCAAAAGTGTCTTTATCAGGCTAATTTCAAATATGATAAGAGCAAATGCTTATATGGTCTTAAACAGAGGCTGCTTTAGTCACAGAATGGGATGCCATGGCAGGGACAAGTAGTGCTATGCCCAGCAAAAGTGTCTTTATCAGGCTAATTTCAAATATGATAAGAGCAAATGCTTATATGGTCTTAAACAGAGGCTGCTTTAGTCACAGAATGGGATGCCCCAACAGAAGTGGACCTGGCAGGGTCCAGTAGTGCTATGCCCAGCAAAAGTGTCTTTATCAGGCCTAATTTCAAATATGATAAGTGAAAATGGTTATACGGTCTTAAACAGAGGCTGCTGTAGTCACAGAATGGGATGCCCCAACAGAAGTGGACCTGGCAGGGTCCAGTAGTGCTATGCCCAGCAAAAGTGTCTTTATCAGGCCTAATTTCAAATATGATAAGAGCAAATGCTTATATGGTCTTAAACAGAGGCTGCTTTAGTCACAGAATGGGATGCCCCCCAAAAAAGATCCAGTAGTACTATGCCCAGCAAAAGTGTCTTTATCAGGCTAATTTCAAATATGATAAGAGCAAATGCTTATATGGTCTTAAACAGAGGCTGCTTTAGTCACAGAATGGGATGCCCCCCAAAAAAGATCCAGTAGTACTATGCCCAGCAAAAGTGTCTTTATCAGGCTAATTTCAAATATGATAAGAGCAAATGCTTATATGGTCTTAAACAGAGGCTGCTTTAGTCACAGAATGGGATGCCCCCCAAAAAAGATCCAGTAGTACTATGCCCAGCAAATGTGTCTTTATCAGGCTAATTTCAAATATGATAAGAGCAAATGCTTATATGGTCTTAAACAGAGGCTGCTTTAGTCACAGAATGGGATGCCCCCCAAAAAAGATCCAGTAGTACTATGCCCAGCAAAAGTGTCTTTATCAGGCTAATTTCAAATATGATAAGAGCAAATGCTTATATGGTCTTAACCAGAGGCTGCTTTAATCACAGAATGGGATGCCCCCCAAAAAAGATACAGTAGTACTATGCCCAGCAAAAGTGTCTTTATCAGGCTAATTTCAAATATGATAAGAGCAAATGCTTATATGGTCTTAAACAGAGGCTGCTTTAGTCACAGAATGGGATGCCATGGCAGGGACAAGTAGTGCTATGCCCAGCAAAAGTGTCTTTATCAGGCTAATTTCAAATATGATAAGAGCAAATGCTTATATGGTCTTAAACAGAGGCTGCTTTAGTCACAGAATGGGATGCCCCCAAAAAAAGATCCAGTAGTACTATGCCCAGCAAAAGTGTCTTTATCAGGCTAATTTCAAATATGATAAGAGCAAATGCTTATATGGTCTTAAACAGAGGCTGCTTTAGTCACAGAATGGGATGCCCCCCAAAAAAGATCCAGTAGTACTATGCCCAGCAAAAGTGTCTTTATCAGGCCTAATTTCAAATATGATAAGAGCAAATGCTTATATGGTCTTAAACAGAGGCTGCTTTAGTCACAGAATGGGATGCCCCCCAAAAAAGATCCAGTAGTACTATGCCCAGCAAAAGTGTCTTTATCAGGCTAATTTCAAATATGATAAGAGCAAATGCTTATATGGTCTTAAACAGAGGCTGCTTTAGTCACAGAATGGGATGCCCCCCAAAAAAGATCCAGTAGTACTATGCCCAGCAAAAGTGTCTTTATCAGGCTAATTTCAAATATGATAAGAGCAAATGCTTATATGGTCTTAAACAGAGGCTGCTTTAGTCACAGAATGGGATGCCCCCCAAAAAAGATCCAGTAGTACTATGCCCAGCAAAAGTGTCTTTATCAGGCTAATTTCAAATATGATAAGAGCAAATGCTTATATGGTCTTAAACAGAGGCTGCTTTAGTCACAGAATGGGATGCCCCCAAAAAAAGATACAGTAGTACTATGCCCAGCAAAAGTGTCTTTATCAGGCTAATTTCAAATATGATAAGAGCAAATGCTTATATGGTCTTAAACAGAGGCTGCTTTAGTCACAGAATGGGATGCCCCCAAAAAAAGATACAGTAGTACTATGCCCAGCAAAAGTGTCTTTATCAGGCTAATTTCAAATATGATAAGAGCAAATGCTTATATGGTCTTACACAGAGGCTGCTTTAGTCACAGAATGGGATGCCCCCCAAAAAAGATCCAGTAGTACTATGCCCAGCAAAAGTGTCTTTATCAGGCTAATTTCAAATATGATAAGAGCAAATGCTTATATGGTCTTAAACAGAGGCTGCTTTAGTCACAGAATGGGATGCCCCCCAAAAAAGATCCAGTAGTACTATGCCCAGCAAAAGTGTCTTTATCAGGCTAATTTCAAATATGATAAGAGCAAATGCTTATATGGTCTTAAACAGAGGCTGCTTTAGTCACAGAATGGGATGCCCCCCAAAAAAGATCCAGTAGTACTATGCCCAGCAAAAGTGTCTTTATCAGGCTAATTTCAAATATGATAAGAGCAAATGCTTATATGGTCTTAAACAGAGGCTGCTTTAGTCACAGAATGGGATGCCCCCAAAAAAAGATACAGTAGTACTATGCCCAGCAAAAGTGTCTTTATCAGGCTAATTTCAAATATGATAAGAGCAAATGCTTATATGGTCTTAAACAGAGGCTGCTTTAGTCACAGAATGGGATGCCATGGCAGGGACAAGTAGTGCTATGCCCAGCAAAAGTGTCTTTATCAGGCTAATTTCAAATATGATAAGAGCAAATGCTTATATGGTCTTAAACAGAGGCTGCTTTAGTCACAGAATGGGATGCCCCCAAAAAAAGATCCAGTAGTACTATGCCCAGCAAAAGTGTCTTTATCAGGCTAATTTCAAATATGATAAGAGCAAATGCTTATATGGTCTTAAACAGAGGCTGCTTTAGTCACAGAATGGGATGCCCCCCAAAAAAGATCCAGTAGTACTATGCCCAGCAAAAGTGTCTTTATCATGCCTAATTTCAAATATGATAAGAGCAAATGCTTATATGGTCTTAAACAGAGGCTGCTTTAGTCACAGAATGGGATGCCCCCCAAAAAAGATCCAGTAGTACTATGCCCAGCAAAAGTGTCTTTATCAGGCTAATTTCAAATATGATAAGAGCAAATGCTTATATGGTCTTAAACAGAGGCTGCTTTAGTCACAGAATGGGATGCCCCCCAAAAAAGATCCAGTAGTACTATGCCCAGCAAAAGTGTCTTTATCAGGCTAATTTCAAATATGATAAGAGCAAATGCTTATATGGTCTTAAACAGAGGCTGCTTTAGTCACAGAATGGGATGCCCCCAAAAAAAGATACAGTAGTACTATGCCCAGCAAAAGTGTCTTCATCAGGCTAATTTCAAATATGATAAGAGCAAATGCTTATATGGTCTTAAACAGAGGCTGCTTTAGTCACAGAATGGGATGCCCCCAAAAAAAGATACAGTAGTACTATGCCCAGCAAAAGTGTCTTTATCAGGCTAATTTCAAATATGATAAGAGCAAATGCTTATATGGTCTTAAACAGAGGCTGCTTTAGTCACAGAATGGGATGCCCCCCAAAAAAGATCCAGTAGTACTATGCCCAGCAAAAGTGTCTTTATCAGGCTAATTTCAAATATGATAAGAGCAAATGCTTATATGGTCTTAAACAGAGGCTGCTTTAGTCACAGAATGGGATGCCCCCCAAAAAAGATCCAGTAGTACTATGCCCAGCAAAAGTGTCTTTATCAGGCTAATTTCAAATATGATAAGAGCAAATGCTTATATGGTCTTAAACAGAGGCTGCTTTAGTCACAGAATGGGATGCCCCCAAAAAAAGATCCAGTAGTACTATGCCCAGCAAAAGTGTCTTTATCAGGCTAATTTCAAATATGATAAGAGCAAATGCTTATATGGTCTTAAACAGAGGCTGCTTTAGTCACAGAATGGGATGCCCCCCAAAAAAGATCCAGTAGTACTATGCCCAGCAAAAGTGTCTTTATCAGGCCTAATTTCAAATATGATAAGAGCAAATGCTTATATGGTCTTAAACAGAGGCTGCTTTAGTCACAGAATGGGATGCCCCCCAAAAAAGATCCAGTAGTACTATGCCCAGCAAAAGTGTCTTTATCAGGCTAATTTCAAATATGATAAGAGCAAATGCTTATATGGTCTTAAACAGAGGCTGCTTTAGTCACAGAATGGGATGCCCCCCAAAAAAGATCCAGTAGTACTATGCCCAGCAAAAGTGTCTTTATCAGGCTAATTTCAAATATGATAAGAGCAAATGCTTATATGGTCTTAAACAGAGGCTGCTTTAGTCACAGAATGGGATGCCCCCCAAAAAAGATCCAGTAGTACTATGCCCAGCAAAAGTGTCTTTATCAGGCTAATTTCAAATATGATAAGAGCAAATGCTTATATGGTCTTAAACAGAGGCTGCTTTAGTCACAGAATGGGATGCCCCCCAAAAAAGATCCAGTAGTACTATGCCCAGCAAAAGTGTCTTTATCAGGCTAATTTCAAATATGATAAGAGCAAATGCTTATATGGTCTTAAACAGAGGCTGCTTTAGTCACAGAATGGGATGCCCCCAAAAAAAGATACAGTAGTACTATGCCCAGCAAAAGTGTCTTTATCAGGCTAATTTCAAATATGATAAGAGCAAATGCTTATATGGTCTTAAACAGAGGCTGCTTTAGTCACAGAATGGGATGCCCCCCAAAAAAGATCCAGTAGTACTATGCCCAGCAAAAGTGTCTTTATCAGGCTAATTTCAAATATGATAAGAGCAAATGCTTATATGGTCTTAAACAGAGGCTGCTTTAGTCACAGAATGGGATGCCCCCCAAAAAAGATCCAGTAGTACTATGCCCAGCAAAAGTGTCTTTATCAGGCTAATTTCAAATATGATAAGAGCAAATGCTTATATGGTCTTAAACAGAGGCTGCTTTAGTCACAGAATGGGATGCCCCCCCAAAAAGATCCAGTAGTACTATGCCCAGCAAAAGTGTCTTTATCAGGCTAATTTCAAATATGATAAGAGCAAATGCTTATATGGTCTTAAACAGAGGCTGCTTTAGTCACAGAATGGGATGCCCCCAAAAAAAGATACAGTAGTACTATGCCCAGCAAAAGTGTCTTTATCAGGCTAATTTCAAATATGATAAGAGCAAATGCTTATATGGTCTTAAACAGAGGCTGCTTTAGTCACAGAATGGGATGCCATGGCAGGGACAAGTAGTGCTATGCCCAGCAAAAGTGTCTTTATCAGGCTAATTTCAAATATGATAAGAGCAAATGCTTATATGGTCTTAAACAGAGGCTGCTTGAGTCACAGAATGGGATGCCCCCAAAAAAAGATCCAGTAGTACTATGCCCAGCAAAAGTGTCTTTATCAGGCTAATTTCAAATATGATAAGAGCAAATGCTTATATGGTCTTAAACAGAGGCTGCTTTAGTCACAGAATGGGATGCCCCCCAAAAAAGATCCAGTAGTACTATGCCCAGCAAAAGTGTCTTTATCAGGCCTAATTTCAAATATGATAAGAGCAAATGCTTATATGGTCTTAAACAGAGGCTGCTTTAGTCACAGAATGGGATGCCCCCCAAAAAAGATCCAGTAGTACTATGCCCAGCAAAAGTGTCTTTATCAGGCTAATTTCAAATATGATAAGAGCAAATGCTTATATGGTCTTAAACAGAGGCTGCTTTAGTCACAGAATGGGATGCCCCCAAAAAAAGATACAGTAGTACTATGCCCAGCAAAAGTGTCTTTATCAGGCTAATTTCAAATATGATAAGAGCAAATGCTTATATGGTCTTAAACAGAGGCTGCTTTAGTCACAGAATGGGATGCCCCCCAAAAAAGATCCAGTAGTACTATGCCCAGCAAAAGTGTCTTTATCAGGCTAATTTCAAATATGATAAGAGCAAATGCTTATATGGTCTTAAACAGAGGCTGCTTTAGTCACAGAATGGGATGCCCCCCAAAAAAGGTCCAGTAGTACTATGCCCAGCAAAAGTGTCTTTATCAGGCTAATTTCAAATATGATAAGAGCAAATGCTTATATGGTCTTAAACAGAGGCTGCTTTAGTCACAGAATGGGATGCCCCCCAAAAAAGATCCAGTAGTACTATGCCCAGCAAAAGTGTCTTTATCAGGCTAATTTCAAATATGATAAGAGCAAATGCTTATATGGTCTTAAACAGAGGCTGCTTTAGTCACAGAATGGGATGCCCCCCAAAAAAGATCCAGTAGTACTATGCCCAGCAAAAGTGTCTTTATCAGGCTAATTTCAAATATGATAAGAGCAAATGCTTATATGGTCTTAAAAAGAGGCTGCTTTAGTCACAGAATGGGATGCCTCACAGCAGACTTAAGATCAGTTCAGTATATATGCACAGTTAGTTAGTATAAGCAGCCTGAAAACGCTAACAAAGCCTGGCTGTCAGGCTGGATGAAAAAAAAAAAAAAAACTGACAGCCTCCGATTTTCCATTCCTTTCCCTGTTTTCCGCTGACTTTCTGTCTGTCTCCTGTCTGTCTCCTGCCTGTCTCCAGCCTGTCCCTGTCTGTCCCTCCCTCAGCTACACAGCGTTCTGTCTCTCACGAATGCAATAGAGAAATGAGGCTGGAAAGCAAGATGGCCGGCCTTAAATACAGCTGTGACGTCACCGGGCTTGCTGGCTGCTGATAGGCTGCATGTGACTGTCCCAGCATACACTGCCCCAGCTTACATGTCTGGACATGTCCCGTCCGCCATCTTAGAATGCCTGTAATGTAAATGAATGGATGTTAAAGGAAAACTTCGAGCGATCGAATCGCGGGGAAATTCGGATTCGATCCGAATCGAATTTTTCCTGAAATTCGGATCGAATCCGGGTTCGTCCGGATCGATTCGCTCATCCCTAGTGTAGAACTAGAAATGGATATTTTTAATCTTCAAATCATCCTGGAACGCTGTTTGCTTGTCCCTCTCTGTAAGATGCAAGCGATCAGTCATTGCATAGGTATGGCAATGACATCTTTGGCAAACACAAAAATGGCAATGAATGGAGAACGCAGAGCTTCACATCTAAAACAGGCGCCATTATCTGGGATTAGGGTGAAACAGGACCACGACCAAGATAAAATCCTGGAGAGGTAGTGGCCGCACACCCACAATATAACCACTAATTAGTAAAAAGAATGGCAGACAGGATTGGATTGTGCACTACAATAGGGTGTACACATCTATCCAGAGGAAAGGGATGAACACTATCCCTTTAAGAAAACCATATAAGGCACCAACCCAGTTGTATCTAAAAAGATGAATAACATAAATGAGCAAAACAATATGGACAGATTTACCACAGTAACTAAACTAACATATACACAAAAGACATTTAAAGCCAGGTGTATCGTATATAGTTAATTTGTATGATAAATAGCGATGCAAAAAAATGCATAATACATTTCTCTGAAAGTAAATTAATAACTTGTTGTAACTGGTTACATTTCAAAACATGTGGGAGGTTGGGCAATGTCTCTATCAATAAAGAACACTTTCAAGGTGAATAAATAAGGTAATGTGTAGACCATATATGTACATTAAGCATAAAGTGAATATGCAAGAGATATAAAGTAAAACAGTGCATCCAGGCTATGAAACAAATTGGCCACCCTAACTCTATACCCCGGGCCTAGGGTATACATTTTCCAAGGTCAAACTACCCAGGAGTGTTAAATTGCCTAGGCCAAACTTTACCCCTCTAAGACATAATATAGCCATCAAACTATGCACCTCTAACACAGAATTTACCCATCTAGTGTGAGACCCTCGTATAGTCTGGCCCTTTAAAAGCACAAGGTATGCACTTTGTCTGCAGAGCTGAAATTTTGAAGTAAAATTACCGTTATGCGCATGCTTTACTTTGGTGTGTTTGGCAACTCTTTCCTTGACATATGGGTCGATTCAAAGAAACATGTAACAGCTTTGATTTGGGTGCCGATCATCCTATTTTTCCCGTCCGCTCGTGCGTTCGTATGAACTTGCGAGTGATTCTATAAGCAAATACGTTTCTATCCTAAAATGTACGTCCGTTCGTATGTTATCTCCCGAACTTGCCTCAGTCAGTTGTCAATCGTAAAAAACAGGTTGATGTGATCACTTGTTGCGGCGGCAGCCTGTTTTTTCGGCCGCTTCCATCGTCCACCTCTTCCAATTACTTGCGTTTGCCTCTGGTTTTCAATGGTTTTTGGCCTCTTATCTTCGTTTGTTCGTATGTATATAAGGTCTTGCGCATGCGCGATCCAAGCTACACTCCACAAACCAATGTGGGCCCTATCTGACACTACCAATCTCACCACTACTGCCTCGCGCCAGGCTACCACTTACCTTTAGGAACCATAAAACTTACCCAAACCCCTTAGCGCTTGCATCCTTCTTCATTTCTCGGACCCTCAAACTTACCCAAACCCCTTAGCGCTTGCATCCTTCTTCATGTTGACGACCCTAAAACTTACCCAAACCCCTTAGCGCTTGCATCCTTCTTCATGTTGACGACCCTCAAACTTACCCAAACCCCTTAGCGCTTGCATCCTTCTTCATTTCTCGGACCCTCAAACTTACACAAACCCCTTAGCGCTTGCATCCTTCTTCATGTTGACGACCCTAAAACTTACCCAAACCCCTTAGCGCTTGCATCCTTCTTCATGATGACGACCCTCAAACTTACCCAAACCCCTTAGCGCTTGCATCCTTCTTCATGTTGACGACCCTAAAACTTACCCAAACCCCTTAGCGCTTGCATCCTTCTTCATGTTGACGACCCTCAAACTTACCCAAACCCCTTAGCGCTTGCATCCTTCTTCATGTTGACGACCCTCAAACTTACCCAAACCCCTTAGCGCTTGCATCCTTCTTCATTTGGAC
>JAQIHN010000354.1:0-25798 GCA_027917425.1 Gastrophryne carolinensis
AGCCCATACACCATGTATGGCCTCAGGATTATAGCAGCTGTTTTATGTAGACTCCTCCAATTTAATCTAGAGCCCATGAGCAAGGGCCTGTCCTATTCCTCTTCACTTTGTAGTAGTCCTACTTAAACCGCACCAACTCCCTTACAAGAAAATGCTCATATGCAGCCCTCAGCTCAGAATGCTGCACTTAAAAATTGATTTACCTTTTTGCAACTTCTGCTTTGGTCATTTTACAAACAAAATTGAGTCCTATAGAGCTGCAGGTCGCCTTCATAGAGGCTGCTGGGTTTCCTGGTGCTATGCATTGCAAGAATAGCATTTGTCAGTGAATCCAGACAGCAGCACGGCTGGGATTCTGGGAAAGGAAGCTCTAAAATCGCCGCTACCAGGAGAAAATTGGTGAGGAAGCGTTTCAGCTTTGAGTGGGTGCAGGAGCAAACGTAAGTGCGGAGAATAATGAAGTATTATGCACGCAGATGGGGCACAGGAGTTTTTTCTTCCAACTGTGCCAGGCTGTTAGTCCGATTTAAGAGAGAGCAGGTATGTCTACCCGTGATCAGGCATGGCAGGTTCTGTGGCAATGTAAAGTTATGTAAAATAAGCGTTTTGACAAAACATATTCTACCTACAAATCACAGAATATATTGTGGCTTACCTCGGAAGATTTCTTTTCTTCATCTTTTGTATTTTTACCCTGGTTTCTGCTTTTGTACTCTTGGAAAGAGGAGAAGGAAGTTGAGGGGCCTGTAGAAAAAAAAAAATCAAGGGTAAATATAACATTTATAAATGTTCCCTAAACAAAAACAGATGCTTAGAAGGCAAAGCAATACAATTGTAAAGTAAAACCTAGCAACCACATATCCTATTATAGGTCTAGAAAATGGAGCCCTGTAATTAATTTTATGACAACACTGCCTCGTCCAAATAAAAGAACCCCAGTGATGTAGATACCACCGACGACGTGCGGATGTTCTGTATAAGTGGGTGGTTAAAGCCGAATCTAGGGACCCAACTACAAGATGTACCACCAGTTTCTTCCAGCCCCATTTGCTGCAGTTCTCAGGAAAGGAATGCTGTAGGGAAGGACATGCAGTAAATATTTAGAGATCAGATCCACTGCCCAAAAGGTAAGCAAGGGCAAAGGATAGCGTTGCAGAGCCTGCTGCCTCCTCACTTTTTCAGACTTAAAGTGGACCAACAGTCAAAAAACACAAATCGGACCAACACAACAAACTGTTCTGATATGCTCCTGCTGTGGTACATGTTAAAAACAAAATAGCGGCTCATGTATCTGCAGGCCTCCTGCAAACTGAAAGTGCTGCTGGGTTTCCCGTTACAGTGCACTGTCAGTTATGTTAGCTGAAACCAGGCAGCAGCATGACCCTGATGCTAGGAAAGCAAGCGCCAAAATGGCCGGTACCACTAGAAAATGTGTGAGGTGGCTTTTCAGCTTTGAGTGGATGCAGGAGCAAATGTTAAGTGCTGACTATGCTTCAGTATCATGTATGCAGATGGGGCAAGGGAGTTTGAGAAAGCTTTCTATTCCAACTGTGCTAGGCTGTTGGTCCAGTTTAAGGTCTCCTTGGTACACAGTTGTGGAAACACTTTCTAGACTAGTGAAATTTACCTTGATTAAAGAAGATTTAGGTGGACTAAAATGGGAAGCACATGTGTTACATGGTAACATTATCTGTTGTAGTTTTTGGAGTTGTGTAGCATTGTCCAGGCACACACTAACTTCCTCCCACCTCATTCCCCATGGGGACAGTGTAGAATGAGCCATTTCAAAGCATCCCAAAATCTCAGAATACATAAGGTATTTACATTTAATATAAGAGAAGACGCTTTCTTCAATTCAACTTCTGGGTCATGGTGGAGCTTGGAAAGGAGTGTCATGGCACAGCTTTAGGACTCATGCACAAGCTCTGCTGTGGTCAGGCAGCTGCAGATCACTGTGGCTTGCCATGCTCGCTCATGCTTAGAGCTCCAAGGAACAGTATCTGTTAGACCACTTGGTGCTGGAGGAACGAAATTAAAAAGTGGGTGCAAACTTTGGAGCCTTGCTAACGGCTTGAAAACCTGTGCTGCAGGAAATTCAGGAGATGAACATGCATCAGGTGAGCTGCTGTGGCCTTATTGCTGTTGGATTCACAGTCCCTTTAAAAATAGGCTTTTGGTCCAGACAGGGAGGGGCACCACTTTGTAACACCTCCACCCTCCTATGGGATCCCCAAACCTGGCTGCAGCAGTGTCCCTGTGTCCTCCTTTGTGGCCTGGCAGACATGATCATTTGGTGAAAATGAATGGATTCTTTTGTGTCCACCTTTTTACCATTAAGGTTGCGCACCACAAGATTTTAATATACTTACTTTCATTGTCTGAACTATCGCTGCTGCTGAGGTGCCTGTGTCGTTTCATTTTGGCGCATCCTAGAACCAATGGAAGAAAAAAGTATATTTTTATAAATTGGTAAAGTATAATAATTATTATTGCTTATTCACCATCATATTCTTTGGCGCTGTACAAGGTGGAAGTACAGGGGTAATAGCATTAAATATTAGTACTTTTAATACAACAATGCGTATAAAAACACAATATTATGAATCAGATGTAACAGACAAGTAAATAAACACAAAGGTGAAGCTTGCCCTTGCAAGCTTCCAATATAAAAAGGCGGGGGGGGGGGGGGGTGAGATTAAAAGCTGGGCCACAAAGGGTGTACTACGCTTGTGCCCGATGTTCTGAGAGAACTATCATGTTATACAATTTCAACAACGAACAGACTATTTTCTTAAACCACTTGGTGAAGCTGGAGGCCGCAAGTCCTGCTGTCAGTGCTGCAAGCGCATGCAGCCCTCCCTCCCGGCAACCAGAGCTAATGCAGGCTGCCCTCCTGCCCGGCAACCAGATTTGGTGCAACTGCCCAACCACTCGGCGACTGGAGCCCTCCCTCCAGCCTGGTGACCAGAGCCCATGCAGCTCTAGCTTCCTTCCACCGGAGCTGTACAGATCTCCCTTTATACCACTGACCGAAGCTGTGCAGCCGCCCCCCCCCCCCGGCGACTGGAACTCAACGTGAGCACATCTGGGGGTGCGCACATGCACGGCTGGGGGTGAATGCATGCGAGTCCAGTGTATGCGTGCATGTGTTTGGAGTGCGCACATGCACAGATGTCGGGGTGCATGCATGTGTATCCAGGGGCATTTGTCTGGTGATGCGTACATGCACAGGTGGGGGTGGGTGCATGCACGTCTGGGGGGGGGGGGTGCACGCATGCACAGTTTAGGGTGTCCACAGGCATGTCTTGGTGCGCAGGCACATTTCTGGGTGCCAGAAGCATGGTTTGGAGTGTCTGCCTCTGTTTGGGAGTGCACACAGGCACGGCAGGTGGTGTGAGGTGCCATGATATGTGCCTGGGGTGCGCTCTTGCTTCTGTGGGAGTGCGTGCATGTGGGAGTGCTGGTCTAGGCATCTAATGTTGCCTAGCAACAGACAAGTAGAGAATGCCTGTGTCTGAAGCAGGATTTTAGACAGACTTCGCCCATTGTGCTGATTATTATGTAGCAGACTGAAGCCAAGGGCCACGCCCACTTTCTTCAGTAGGAGGGAGAATGATTTTTATTTTATATTAATGTTTTGACTTAATCCTTTTAGGTCATGGCATGTTTAAATTCATATCTACCCTGGCTGGCAGAGGCCTCGTCCTCCATAGCAAGGCCGCCAACAATAGAAAACCACAGGACATCAGTATCACATGGAATGTGCTTGATGTGCAATTAACACAGCCTGTGCCCAACAGTAACTGATAGCGTTGACACCATGCCTCTCTCCCTGCCTCCAATTATAACTACTAGCAGCATAAGCATTCACTGTACATTTACTATCATTCATAACACAACCATGGCTTCTATGCAGTGCTCATTTACAGTTCCTGTACACAATAACTGTTTCCAAATCAGAGTACAGGAAGCAAGCACTGTAGCATTGAAAGTAACATGGTGCAAAACCATAAGCTATGAAAAAACAAAAAAACAGCAATATATAAAAGCTAAGGAATGGCCATTAACAAGAGTAAAAACATCAATTCCCAAATGCATTTAGTTTCCAAAGTAAGACTGGCCTATGGATTCCAACAGAGGTCTACAAGATACCTGATAATACCTGTCCATTTACTGAAGCGGAAAGAGACACGCAGGTCGATAAAAAAAAAAATAGGTGTGGGGGGACAAAAGGAAAGTATTTTTTTTTTTCTTTGTTCTTTCTGGAAGACCTTTTAAGTCAGGGCTCACAATAGACCCCTTTAAACTTTAAGCGGACCAAAAACCACATTTTTTAACAAGAGTCGCTCCCCAGTAATGTGGTTTGTTTTAGCTGCAAAGCCCTGTCTCCTCTATTTCAGGTCATTGCCACACTTATGCAATGACTAATCACCTGACATATCACACAGAGAGACAGCAAAAGAATCAGTGTTCCAGGATGATTCCAGGATGAAAATATCCATTTCTAAGTCTACACCTTAAGAGGAGAGTATTGGCTTTGGCCAAATTTATTTACAAGCTCGTGGGTATTGGTCCACTTTAATCATGAATTTAAATGGCTGGGGCTTGCACTTCTTCAAGCAAGCCCAAGCTACAGACTTTCAGGTGACCAACTTCACCCAGCTTCAACTCTTGTACCACCTGCCTGCTGTTCATTGTCACTTATGAATTGATGCGTTCAGCGCGCAAACTTCAGGCGGCACCTGGGAGGACGAACACCTCCCGGTTTGCAGAAAGATGGTGCTGAGGGAGCACGACCTTCAGGGGGAGGCCACCATGTAAGGTGAGAAAGTCATTGATAAGCACTGCAAACCGCTGCATGCTTATCCATGACCTTTTTTATTTTCTATTAAAAAAAACATGGACTTTCAGCACTAACAGTTGGCAGGCTTGAATGAGGACATCTGGCATATTTTCTTTTACCTAGTAGTCTATCTAGTCTGGACCTGACCTGCAAATCCTAGCCAAAGTCAGATCTGACACTGGAGCAGACGAAAACCAGCAGATGGAGACAAACTGATAGTTATGGTTTGCATATGATCACTAAGCCTCCCCGCATTACACCCCAATTCACTAAACGACCATGGTTAAATTTTAATCCACAACCAGCTATTCAGACTAAGCTACAACACTGCAAGGGGCGAGTGTAACATACCAGCAGTGGACAACCAGAGAGAGGGCTCTAGCACCCACCCAGCGCCTGCAGATGTTGCTCTACCATCACCCACTTAACATATAGAGCAGGCTCATGCACAGCTCCCAGCAGGTGCTGCCTATTAGCCTACCCATCACCCCACTTAACATAAAGAGACTGCAGCTATCACTGCAGCTGAGCACTATCATTCAACACTTTGCAACTGTAACCTGCTCTAATAAAGCACACAACATATAGGACCAATAGGTGGTACTAGTACCACTTGGTGATACTTGACCAAGTGATACTCAGGTAGTACTTGACAAGGCTGCAGACTTGTCCTGCACCTGTACTCCAACCGGATCTTTGCCACTGAAAAGCAATTTGCACCATAAATAAACTGCACCCTTTATTGAGGTGAAAATTTGTGATTGCTGTGTAATCACATATGTGACTGTGCATAAAGGTTTACCTGTGCAGCGATGCAGTGGCAATTTTATTTGCCCAGAAATGGAAGCCAGTCTGTTAGTAAAGACATCCATTTTAAAAAAAAAAAAAAAGGAGAGAAAATGTTCAGTTTTTTAAGAACCAGACAAGGTTTCTATATATTTGCCTACTTTTCTGAAAATGTCTCCCTTTGTTCCCAGTAAGTCAGGCAATTCTTTTTCAACACTGCACCTTTAGCTGCAGGACACCGGATTTAATACAGTAAAGAAGCAATAGGCCATCAGCAACACACACATCTTTTACGTTCTCTAACTAAAATAGGTCCAATGACAATCACAATTAGTCACATAAAGCCAGGCTTGGATGTATAAAATTTGTCAAAAAATTAAAAAAAAAATGTCTCTCTTTAAAACAAAAGCAGGTAAGAATCTAAAATAAGGTTTCCAAAGGTCCTTTTAGTATATACGTGGCTAACCGGCAATTTTAGTATTAGGAATGGAGTTCTGAGTCAACAAGTGTCACCCCATCATGTTCAAATGCATAGATACTATTTCTGCTTTTCGTTTTTTCAAATGAGGCCCTACCTGCTGAAAGTGTTTATGTTAATTATCCCTATTTGTAACTCATGAAGCCTCCCTTTCACGAGAAGAGTGATGGGTAATTCTATTATTATTCCTTGTGTTGGGCGCAGTGCAAATACTTTGTGTTCTAGGAGAGCACCTTTACGAGCAGTGGGCATACATTACACTGCTGCAAGGCTTGGATGATGCAATAAATCACAGTTGATGGGATACAACTACCTTACTAATTCCCTAAAATTCAACTTTCGAAACAAGAATAATACAGAAGCATACAGGTTGGCAAAACAGCAGCCTTAGTGTCCAGTTCTTGGTCAAATGGCTACATCTTCCTGAAAAATATTTAGCTATGTAATGCTAAATACCATTTCAGTAGCAGAGAAAATGAAAGACTTTCTGCATTTTGTGCGATAAATGGTTGAATCACACAAGCACTATCCAAGAGGTCAAACGAAATGTTATTCCAAAGAACATAATCCAGATGTTAAACTGCTACCAGACTTCTAGAGAATGTCGCCTATTGTAATGCCTATTTTAGGCCGTCCGGGGCCCGGTCTGTGCAGCCCATGTGAAATATCTTGTACTAGCTTATCTTTGTACTAGCATGGGACAAAACACTCCAGTATTGGGTATATACACCATTTATGTGTGAGCATATTGACAGACATCATTTTTAATGCTCTGTAGGAACTTGAGATTTCCCTTCTTGTTCTGGTAACAATGTAAAGAAAATTCCCCTAGAAGTACAATACGTACAGTTCTTTTCAGTTTGTGGCAAAGTTTCGCCAGGACTCTGTCTAGTTAGTCAGCATCATCTACATACCCCCAAATAGTGTTGAATGTACAGTAGCTGACATGTACTAGCCAATACAACAATTTTGTTTATTTACTTACTACAGTTTTGGTGTAGGATATCAGATTGCTTGTTGCACACAATTTAAGATTAATCAAATATAGCTCAGACCAGGGCAGAAGGCAACAATTCCAAACAGAGGGCCCTGCAGCAATAGTGAAAGCCTCCAACATGGGATGAGGCTTTGGTCCTAAGACTGAAATATCTGTCTTTCATTATAAATTATTCATTATTAATAGGTCTGGGCATTATTGCATGCAACATTTAAAAATATAACATATATTACACAAATGATATACAGGCATGTACCTAGACCAGGTATGATCATCAGAATGTAAAGTTACCACTAATCATTTACAAGGTGGTCTCCACTGAAGGTAGACTGGGTCTGCACACTACAGGAATTTCTCTCAGGACCCAGTAAGTTTTATTCCACCAGATTAGGATTGAAAGTCTGTGGAGCCTCTCAAGCCCAAAAACCCAGAATCACCTATTCTGGACCCATGGGACCATCCACCTGCCAACTGCTAACAAAGGTGGGGCCTTGACAGTTGGCAATTGCTAGTTACATGGGCCTGGGAAAAGTAACCGCTGAAGGCAGACTGGAAAGAAGTATTTAGGATCTGGGTTTGAGGCTTGTGGGGGGGGGGAAATCACCAACCAGGATGCACACCCCCAAACAGGAGCAGTTGTTCTGCACCACCCTGCAGGCACGGCCTGCCAACCAGTCCATGTTCATGCTCCATTCATACTTTCCATAGCTGGCCTGATCGTACAATCTGCTAAGATTTCTAAATAGGAGCGTGGAAGCATCTGGTCACACCCCTGTGTACCTGAGCCAACCATTCAGAAATAACTCAGGTATGCAGAAATGCAGCCAAACCTGCGCCATGGGGTTGCCAGCTACGCAAGTATACCAGGTGATTTGGGGGGTTTAGAGCAAGGCATCTCAAATTGGAATGCCCCAAGGATAAGAATATTCTTTAATATAGATTCTTTAACAGCAGATTGTAATGTGGATGGGTGACACAGCACTACATTTTAAAGCCAGAATGTAAGGTGACAATCTGATTGTAAAGTCTAATGGTGATCATACCCACTTACTTTACAATCATATTGAAGGTAGGCAACATTAGATTATAAAATACAATGTCCAGACTCCAAGCACTGGCACTTATGGGCGAGCGCCCCCAGCCAGCTGTAAAAAGCTGCCCAAAGTATTTGATGGGCACTTTCAGAAGTGAATCTGGCGTTTGCAGAGCATTTCACAAACGCCCTGCCAGCAGCATCCTGAGGGTGCAGCACTAGTACAGAATGGCTTCCACGCTCTGCAGTCATTACGGGGGTGCTGGTGAAAACCAGCCTCTGATCGTAAGGTAAGTGGGCACAATCATCATAGATGATCTTACAGACTCATTCTGCAATGTAATAAGCTCCCACATAGACAGCAGCCACAGCTCTGTATTTTTTCTCTGCAACAGTTGAATTTCCCCCTTTGGCCGGAAGAATAAAATTCTTTTACATTGTGCGAGTTAGTTTACACTTTGTTTACACATAACACATTGTCAAGAAGCCAGCATTATAGAGGAACATTACAGGTATTGAGGAGTTAATAAAACCTGGCTTGCTCGCCCCTCCGGTTTCACATTTGACTTACCAGTCCGGTCGCTTCGCACTCTGGCATCCCCCTGTCTCATACTGTCTCCATCAGGAGCACCATCATGCTGTCCTGGCATGCACTGCACCACTCCTCAGATCTTGCATAGGCAGCAATGACACTCGGCACAGAAGAGGGATGCGCGAGTTTTGAAGAGAGGACAGCTAGAGGTAAGTACGGCTAAGCCGGCTGCAATCACTCAGCGACGGCTAAGGGGGTGGAAAGGGGCCAGGAATACTGCTGATATTGACGTTTTAGATAACCTTAAAATCCAAAAGGCAGTGAAAGAGGGTAGAAGGTCTAACATAAATTGATACACGTGAGGTGTATGTGTGCGCATTAAATGCTTGGGGATGCATGTTTGAGCATATTTAAAGTGATTGGCAAGTCAAAAGTTAAACTAAATGAAATTTAGGACAGTGCACCGCGTAGCACGAGACAAAGGGACAATTGGGCTTGCCTTTAGTATCATTTTGGTGTTTATTATGCTAAAATATGCCTTAATGCAACCTCTGCTCACATAACTGGCAATGTCACGGCGCATTCCTATTAACCCCTATCTGAGACGCTTACCCAGAGGAGCAACCATCAGCACGGACACTCCATTCAGCGTACTGGCCAATCTGACATCAGGTTAGTTTGGTGAAAATGGAGTGTAAGCCTCTTATTGGCTGCTGGCCCGTGCATGTGATGCAAGGAAAAACACACAGCAGACCATCCTAAATTGAGAGTAAAAAAAAACAGGGAACAGGCACGCACCCTGCTAAAGGAATAGCAGGGATATGGCCGCTGCTCGCACATGTGCTGTTGAACCGGGAACAAAGGTGAGTTTTCGGGCAACCTGGGGTGGTTTCACAGCAGGGCACCCCCGATTGGAGTGCCCCTGGGGGAGCAGGGTAGTATGCCTGCCCTGGAGTCTCAGACAGGTTTTGGTCTTCTTTAATGGTAGGATATGCAGACACGAAGAAACTATGTGCTCGGCACTTAAACCGGACCTCCAGCTTGATTTAATGAAAAGCCCAAACTCTTAAAAAACGGTTCCCCAGCATCTAAAATTAATATATTTTACGTTTTTAGTCACTAACTTATTATTCTTTCCCCCACTGGGCTGCAACTCTGTTCAGGAATTTAGGATACGGGCGCTGCCATCTTGACTCAGAAGCATCACACTTACTGAAGAGAGGAGAGTGGGATAAGGTACGGGGGGGCGGGTTATAGCTGTGCTTTGCTCAGACAGAGCAGATCTGGGGTCAGGTAAAGGTCAGCAGTCCCAGAATGCAGAGCAGCACAGTCAGGAGGCACTTCCTGTTTGCAGGCTGCCTGATAAGATGGCGGCTTCCATAAGTGGCCATCTTGGATGTTTAAAGGCTCATAACATGCAGTAGATGCAGGTAGGATGATTTTTAATGTGGACAATCTGTATGTACAGGGTGTGGGAAACATATAAGATAGACTCTTATTCAGAGTGAAGGTCCGCTTTAAAGGGTTAAAAGTGGACCAATCACCAGGATTTTTACTATCCTGGTGATTGGTCCTTGAACCTGGGGCATCTCAATTTGGAATTCCCCACTATGTGAAACCCCCCAGATCGCAAACTCAACTCACTTTTCCGCTGTTCCCACGGTGCCTGCACAGGCTCTCGTCCAATAAGCTCTTCATGCCATGCATACTGATGCTTAGGTTCTGTGCACACCTCTCCATTGCGTTAAAGTGGACCAAAACCCACGACGATCAGCCTGGTAATCTATAAGATTCCCAGGCGGATCGATTCCTTCCCCCCCGGCATCCAAAATCAGAATGCCCCGCTGTGTGAAACCCCCCAGGTCGTCCATACACTTACCTCTTTCCCGGTCCAACAGCACATGCGGGAGCCACATGCCCGCTTTTTCTTAGCAGGGCGCGTCCCCACGCCAAGCATTTGTGAAAAGCTGCCGGGGGCATGCTTCCTGTTAGAGGGTAGCGGGGGACGCGGCCACCAGCACACTGAGCCGATCGCCTTAGATGGTGTGACGAGTGGCTGCGCATGCGCGTAGGACCAGAAAGAGGTAAGTTTAAGTTTCGCTGATCAGGGGGTTTCACATAGCGGGGGTCCCCCAGGGGAAAGGACCACAACAAAGGATAGTCAAAATCCTGGGTTTTGGTCCACTTTAAGAGCAGTAGTATGCTAGAGGTGCTTTGTATCAAATCAAATGCTGCGCTTTTGATCCGTTGGCAATGCATTTGCGTTTTTGAAAAGAAAACTTTTCACACAATACGTAAATGGTAAATTATATGGCAAAGCAACACAAGCGCAACACAGATATACAGCATTGTACATGCGTTGCTATGACGCCTATTAAAGAGGACCAACACCCAGGGGTGATCGGCCCGGAAATCTATAAGATTCCCGGGCCGATCACCTCCCACCCCGCGGGACATCCGAGATCGGGATGTCCCGCGGGGTGAAACCCCCCAGAAACCCCAAAAACACCTTACCTGATCCGCCGCCGCTTCCGCCGCCGCCGCCTCCCGCGCACCCCTCCAGACGTGCGCGCGCCCGCGCCGGCCCTCTGTGAATGGCCGGCGGGGGCGCGCGCGCGCCGAGAGTGACGCGCGGGAGGCGGCGGCGGCGGAAGCGGCCTGGACGTTCCTGATCCCCGCCTGGACGTTGGCGGGGATTGGCTGCGGCGCTCACGTGGGAGCGTTGAGAGGTGAGTTTTTTGGGGTTTCTGGGGGGTTTCACACAGCGGGGCACCCCCGATCGGGGTGCCCCGCCGAAGTGGACCAAAACCCAGGATAGTCAAAATCCTGGGTGTTGGTCCACTTTAACCTCTGCTCCGTTACTAAGTTGACCTGCACTGGAAATGGTGTCTGCATTGGTTTTTAAGTATGTTGTGCAAGACAGCACAGACGTTTAAACTATCCCATCTAGAATAATGTATAAGGTTTCCTCTAGAAAAGCACAGCAACACAGAGAGAACGCAGGGGTGTGAACGGGGCCTTAGTCAAATACTAAACTAAAACTATTAGCTGGCACATCCTCCATCCTCCAATGCTCATGCAGAATGGGCACCAGAAGTTTGTGTGTGGCCCCCATTTTGTTTTCAATATAAAGATGGGCCCCACTGAGCTGGAGAATGAAGCCCCAATGTGTGAGACACTGCTCTATAGGATACACACAGGCTGTACAGCAGCGCTCTGTCAGCAGTGGCCCTGACAGGAGTGGCCCGGGGTTGCGTTGGCGCCAAATTTCAGAGCGCTGCTTCAGGCTGGTGAACGGAGAGAGAAGCACAGCAGCGATATGACCCGGGAGAGATGGTGCTCCCCGACATAAACGTGACCTCAGGAAACGCCATGCAGCTCTCACATCTCCTCACACCCGCTCACACATGCGGAGGAGGGGCGCACAAATCTCTCACCTTCTCTGAGGTCCCTCTGCCCTCCGTATAGCCGCTGCCCAGCCCGGCGTGTCTATGAGGCCCCGCGGAGCATTGTGGGTCCCGAGCCAGCCTGGCTGAGCAGCCTGGGGGAGCGCGCGCAGCCTGCCTGGCCGGATGGAGGTGAGGAGCGGCCGCCGGAGCCTTCCCTCCCTGATGGCTGCAGCAGCGGCGGGAGCGCACACATCCACACACACAACAAGCAGCCTATTGTATTGACACTGGCCGCTACTGCTCGCCTCGCTCCTCCTCTTCCCGTTCCTCCCGGCAGCCATTCCCTCCCTTCCTTCCTCTGTCTCTCCTGGGCCCGCTGCATTCCCTCACACTGCTCGCTATCTACCTCCTGCCTCCGATCTTATTGCCCTGCTCCGGGCCGTCATTTCCCCATAGTGTTGTGCTTCATTCTAGCCGCTGAATGAATAGGATAAGTGAGATCTGGCTCTCGCTATGCTTCTTCCTGCATTGATTTACATGCAGCTCATGTGCTCCTCACCCTGGATTTGCTGTGTAGTTTTGGTTGGCTGGATTACAGGTCTACAATGGTTTGAGTTGGATAAGTGCTTCCTGTCCCCATACCTTTTATAATAGTATTTTCTAGTCCAGAATAAAGGCAGGGATTAATAATGCCATGGCATTGAATACAGTGTTCATTAGTGGGCTGGGGAGACCCACACTTACACCATGGAGGGATGTAAGCCATCAGTGATTTTAAAGTTTTACACAGTGGGACATTTTAAAGTGGACCAACACCCAGGATTTTGACTATCGTGGGTCTTGGTCCACTTCGGTGGGGCACCCCCGATCGGGGTGCCCCGCTGTGTGAAACCCCCCCGAAAAACTCACCCCTCCCAGCGCCGACGGACAAGCCGCGGACAAGCGGCTCCTCCGCCGCCGCCTCCCGCGCGTCCCTCTTGACGGGCGCGCGCACACCTAGAGGGGCGCGAGGGAGGCGGCGGCGGCCGGCCGCCGCTGAAGATGAGGTAAGGGGTTTGGGGGGGTTTCACCCCGCGGGACATCCCGATCTCGGATGTCCCGCGGGGAGGGAGGTGATCGGCCCGGGAATCTGATCACCCGTGGGTGTTGGTCCACTTTAAATAGGAATCTTCCTGTACACAATTTTCATTATGCTATTCCAAATAAAAAAAATCTGAACCTATTCATTGTGGCCTTTAGCCAGGTTCCCAATCATTTATGTGGCCCATACTCATCAAAAGGTTGAACACCTCTGTCCTACCCCCTTTGCAGTACCAGCGTCTGAGAGTATTTAAAGTGGAACAAAACCCACGCAGATTGGCCAGGTAATGTATAAGATTCCCTCCCCCCGGGGCAACCAAAATTGGGATGTTTCCCGGTCCAACGACGCATGTACGAGCCACAGCTGCATCCCCGCTATCCCCCCAACAGGGAGCGTGCCCGTGCTGCTCATTCACAAATGCCTGGCGTGGGCACGTGACCTGCTAGAGGGATAGCGGGGCTGCGGTTCGTACATGCGTTGTTGCCTCGGGGGGAGGGAATCGATCGGCCCGGGAATCTTATAGATTCCCTGGCCAATTTGCGTGGGTTCCCAGGGAAAGCGGTCGCCAAGCTCTGATTGGACGAGTGCCCGTGCATGTGCCATAGGACCAGAAAGAGGTGAGTTGGCATCGGCGATCTGGGGGGTTTCACACAGCGGGACAGCCCACTGATATATTATTTTAACAGTGAAACCTTATTCTTTCGTGCTTTAAAGGAGCTATGAGGCCTGTGGGCTACTTAATTTTGTACTATTTATAATTAATCACCCCTCTGGGGGTACATGGTTGGAACTTCTTGTCGCTAGGGGATACTTGGGGTAAAAAAAGGTTAAAAACCACTGGGCTAGAATACAACAAGTATTGTCAAGTATTATTGTGTAATCTATCATATTACTGAGTTATTTAGATCAGGGACTCCTTTCACCTTTGGGAGAAAGTGCCACGTTCCATTTTCTGATTATATCAAGTACCACCTTTTAAATAGCTATTTAAAGTGAATGACTCATAAAAATGGGCAGTTTTTTTGGATTTATGATGCAAATCAGTGGGGGTGTCAGAAAAAAAATCGTTTCTGTGAAATGTCGCGATACTAGAATTGATTCTTTCTATTATCGATTCTGAATTTTCTTCCCTGCTACAGTAAAAGAAAAGTTAAAAAATCACTCACCTGGCCCCTCATTCGATCTGGCCGGCTCTCCTCTTCCCCTGGGGGGCCTCCAACCCTCCTCCCCCTGGGCTCCTCCGGCTGCAGGAGAGTGCCCAGAATGCCCCCCCCCCTTCTTCAGCCGCTGCTGCAAAGTCCTGTAAAAGGTTTAAAAAAAATGACATTTACTCACCTTCCTGCGTGATCCCGCCGGCTCCCCTCTTCATCCTGGGGGCCTCCGATCCCCCCCCCCCAGGGTTCTTCAGTCTTCAGGAGAGAGCCTGGCCCTCTCACTTTGCTTTCCCGATGGGTACCACCATCTTCATGACTAGCCTGTCATCCCGGCGGTTCAGCTGTCAGATGCGGCAATCGCTGGCCAGAGGAGGAGTGGGGCAGGGCATCCTCTGATCCCCTGCCCCCTCCAGCGATCACCGCATCTGTCATTGGATCGTCGAGGGACACAGGAGCTGACAATAGGAGGTTTTTTTTTTAAATAGACATTTGTGTGCTTTTTTTTTTACTGTTAACTCTTTGTGTACTGGTAAGGGATCTAGGAAACCCCTATACCAGTTCACAAGGCTCTGGGTCTGGCAAGTCACCTGCAGCTAGCAGGTGACTTGCTATTAACCCCGAGCCCCCATTACCTGCCTCCCCAAAGGCCGGGGGGGCAGAAGAGCCCGTGGCCATTAGGCTATACCAAATCTGGCCCCTGCTCCCTGTTCTACAAGCCTCCATAGCTGGTGCCTGGGCTGGTTATGTTGGGTAAGGGAGACCTCACGCCATTTTTTGGGGGATTTTTAAATCCCCAAAAATTAGATGGCCATTAGATGCCCGACCCTGGAATCTATTGGGCTACCCTCACACTAAGGGGAGTGCGAGGGGATAGCAAATTGATCCCAATTGCTCTGCAATCTCCAGTGAAATTTGGCTATAGAGAACTATGGGTGCTTTCAGATAACGGGGGGCAACTTCACTCACCTTGCGAAAGCCCTGTGGCGTTTTTGCACTCACAATCACGATTGCTACTAAAACGCTAGTACACAGGCAATCACAGGCGTCACCTCGTCTCAGTGTGAAACCAGCCTTAAATTCCAGGACCAGACATGCTGGGTTTTGTTCCGCTTTAAGTTTAAACCTGGATGAAAAGAAGTTGTTTCTGTGTTTACTGCAACATTTTCCATGCTGAGTTGAAGCGATTAGTGTTGGACATTTTTGTTAAAATAAACTGTATAATACTTCACCTTACATGGTTTTTCTGAGTTGTCTTTGCTGTAAGCAAGATCTCTGACAATGTGCATGAACTGCAATGATATATATTATAATATTATGTGTAAGTGCTGCAGACAGTTTTCTGGCTCTTTTACATTAGCTATGGAAGTGTGTTTCTTGGACGGTCTACTCTCTAATAATGAGTGCCAGGTGCTTCCTCTTCATAGTGAGCACACAATCTTTCTACTTAGTTGTGTACAACATTCTTAGAACAGGTTATTTACATGTCATCAATGCACGGTGTCAAGTCAGCCAAAAACTAATTTACTTACTGGTGGAGTATAATTAATCAATTGATTAATCTGTATCCTGGATGAACTTTGTTTCCGAGTCACAACATTGTATATCTGCATGTAGATTACAGGGTGCTTTGGTTTTGAGGGAGATTTTTACCATATTGTTTAATGCCCAAACGCCACCTTGACAGTTAAACCGGACCTTCACCATGATTTATTGAAAAGCCCACACCCTTAAAAAAACGATTCCCCAGCATCTAAAGTTAATATATTTTAAGTTTTTAGTCACTTATTATTCTTTCCCCCACTGGGCTGCAACTTTGTTCAGGACTTTAGGATAAGGGCGCCGCCATCTTGCCTCAGAAGCATCACACTTACTGAGGAGCGGAGAGTGGGATAAAGAACAGGGGGCAGGTTATAGCTGTGCTTTGCTCAGACAGAGCAGAGCTGGGGTCAGGAAAAGGTCAGCAATCCCAGAATGCCGAGCAGCACATTCAGAAGGCACTTCCTGTTTGCAGGCTGCCTGATGTCCCATGAGCCGCCATCTTGGATGTTTAAAGGCTCATAACATGCAGTAGATGCAGGTAGGATGATTTTTAATGTGAGCAATCTGTATGTACAGGGTGTGGGAAAATACAATTCTGTGAAGTACTCACCTGTAGAATTGGTATTATACGTATACAGTACGTCCTGCTCCAGATATAATACTTACACTTGGGTTATCCTCCGCCAGATGGCGCTGTGCACTGCAGACATGCAAAAACAGGCTCCTCCCGGCCCTTCATATACCCGGGGACCTCCCACAAATCCCCAGCATTGAAAAGCAGTAAACAAGAAGCCGAGAGAATTTAACCACCGAAACTGGTAACAACAACAATGGTAACAATCACCATACAGGGGATCCAGAATAATGTAAAACCAGGGTGGGGTGGAGCAGGACGTACTGTATACGTATAATACATACAATATAATAATTCTACAGGTGAGTACTTCACATAATTGTATTATTCTAAGTATACAATACGTCCTGCTCCAGATATAATACTTACACTTGGGACATCCAATAGCAGTGTCCATAAAAGTAGGGTGGGATCCCCAACAAAAAAAGGCAACAGCAAGCAGCTTAAACTACTGCCGCCTGCAAAACCTTGCGGCCAAACACAGCATCAGCTGAGCCCGAACATCAACCTTGTAAAACTTTGAAAAGGTATGAACAGAAGACCAAGTAGCGGCCTTGCAAACTTGTTCAACAGAAGCCTGGTGCTGGAAGGCCCAGGAGGCCCCAATAGCACGAGTAGAATGAGCAGTAAGACGGAAAGGAGGACTCTTCCCCTTAGCAGAATAGGCCTGAATCACAGCCTGACGAATCCATTTGCTGATAGTAGACTTGGCAGGAGCCAAACCCTTCCTAGGCCCAGAAGGCACAACGAAGAGAGCATCAGTCTTCCTGAAGGCCGCAGTGACAACCAGGTAATAATTCAAACACCTGACCACGTCCAAGGAGTGCAGAACTCTTTCCTTGTCATTGCTAGGATTGGGACACAATGAAGGAAGAACAATGTCCTGATTCAAATGAAAGGCAGACACAACCTTAGGTAGAAAATCCGGCTTGAAGCGGAACACCACCCTTTCCTGGTGCCTCTCATAGTACGGAGGCTGAATGGATAGAGCAGCCAGCTCAGACACACGCCTAACCGATTTTATGGCCACCAAAAAGACAACATTGAGAGTAAGAACAGCCAGAGCAGCATCATGAATAGGCTCAAATGGAGCACCCTGCAAGGCAGATAAAACCAAGTTTAAATCCCAAACGGGAACCACAGGTTTACGAGGGGGACGCGCATGAGTGACGCCATGAAAGAAGGTCTTAACCAAATGATGCTGAGCAAAGGACTTCTGAAAGAAGATGGACAGGGCAGAAACCTGACCCTTCAGAGTACTGAGTTTTAGACCTAACTCCAAACCATGCTGTAAGAACTCCAGAACCCTAGGGACAGAGAACTCCCTACAGGGAAGAGACCTAGACTCACACCAGTCAATGTAGGTACGCCATACTCTGTAATAGATAGCAGCAGAAGTCTTCTTTCTAGCCTGCACCATAGTGCCTACCACAGAGGCAGACAAACCCTTCTCCATCAAGATGGAGGTTTCAGCAGCCAGGCCGTCAAAGCCATCGTTTGTAAATTGGGATGGCGTAAGAAGCCCTGAGTTAGCAGATCTGGCACCCCTGTCAGATCGTACTGGTCTACTGCCATTTGAACCACGTCTGCGAACCACACTCTTCTTGGCCACCTGGGGGCCACTAGAATCACAGGCACCCCTTCCAGAGCAATCTTGCGCAGAACCCTACCCAGAAGGGGGAATGGTGGAAATACATACAGGAGCCGAAACTCCTTCCATGACATGGACAAGGCATCCGTGGCCAAGGCCAGAGGATCCGGAGACAGGGATACGAAGGTCGGGAGCTTGTGGTTGTGACGGGATGCAAACAGGTCCACATCCGGTAGACCCCAACGGTGACACAGGGACTGGAATACCCTGTTGCAGAGGGACCACTCTCCCTGATGGGACGTCCCCCTGCTCAGAGCGTCTGCTAGCAGATTCCCCGCCCCCGGAATGTAAACAGCCGAAATGCATTGTACATTGCCCTCCGCCCATGTCAGAATCTGAGACACCTCCCGGAGGGCACCCTTGCTCCGGGTCCCTCCCTGATGGTTGATGTAGGCAACCGCCGTCCTGTTGTCTGAGCGTACCTGGACCGACAGACCCCTCAGGTGTTGGGTCAACCGCTCCAGAACCAACCGGACTGCCTGCAATTGCAGAATGTTGATGGGTAAATGGGCCTCCTGAGGACCCCACTTCCCCTGGAAGCGCAGGGACTTCCAGAATCCCCCCCAACCTGACAGACTGGCATCCGTTGTGACCATCTCCCAGGAGGGGCCAGAAAAGACCTGCCCCCTATCAAGTTCCCGAGGTCCAGCCACCACGCAAGGGACCGTCTGACCGAGGGGGGAAGCACACAGACCCCGTCCAAGGACACTGGGTTCTTGTCCCAAACTGACAGAAAGTGAAGCTGCAGAGGTCTCAAATGGAACTGGGCAAAGGGCACTGCCTCGAAGCTCGCCACCATCAGGCCCACCAGCTGCATTCCCTGCCTGATGGAGGGCTGTGGGCACGAGAGCAGGTCCCTCGCCTGCGCAGTCAGAGCTTCCACCTTCTGTTGAGGAAGGAATATCCTTGACTGAACCGTATCCAGAATCATTCCCAGGAACGGAGTCACCGAGGAGGGGGACAGAGAGGACTTGGGGTAAATTATCACCCAGCCGAAGGACTCCAGGGTGGACACTACCAGCTGAGTGTCCAACTCTGCCTGCCGCAGAGACCGAGAGGTGATGAGTATATCGTCCAGGTAGGGCAGCACACGTATGCCCCTTAGCCTTATCTGGGACATCACCCCTGCCAGCACCTTGGTGAACACCCTGGGAGCTGACGTGAGGCCGAATAGCAAGGCCACAGATTGGTAATGCTGATCTTTCAGTGCAAATCTGAGAAACCTTTGGTGTCCTGGAAACACCGGGACGTGAAGGTAAGCATCCTTGATGTCTACGGACGTCATAAAGTCCCCTGGGCGCAGAGAGCCAATGGCCGAGCGCAGAGTTTCCATGCGAAAGTGCCTGTTCTTGACAAATTTGTTGAGGATCTTTAAATCCAGAATGGGCCTGACTGACCCATCCTTCTTGGGTACAGTGAAAAGGTTGGAATAAAACCCCATGCCCCTGTCTCCTAAAGGGACCTTGCAAATGACCCCTAGATCCAGGAGACCCTGCACGGCCAGCAACAAGACCTGAGCTGAGGCAGGGTCCTGAGGGATCCGGGACCCAATGAATCTGGTGGGGGGCCGTACAGCAAATTCTATCTTGTAGCCGGAGGACACTACCTCCTGAATCCACCGGTCTGAGATGTGGCGCCTCCAGACCTGCTCGAAGTGCTGCAGACTTCCCCCCACCCTGATGGGCGAGGGCGCCCCTTCATGCCTGAGGGGTCTTGGGAGGGGCTTTGGGCTTAGGCCCCCAGGAGGAACTGGGACGGCGTCCTCTATTCCTATGGCAGAAATCTGCGCGGGACCCAGCGAAGCACACCCCTTTTCCCTGTTTAGCCCCACGGTAGGGGATTGAAAGGGTGCCCTGTCCTCGAAAGGGCCGAATCTGCTGCCTGCGCTGGGGTAACTTGCCTCCTTTGGCGAAGAGGTCTAGACGGTCCCCAAACAGGCGCAGCCCTTTAAATGGCAGCCCAGTAAGGGCTTTCTTAGCGGCATTGTCAGCAGCCCAATGTCGCAACCAAACAGCGCGGCATATAGCTACCGCCAGGGCAGAAGATCTGGCACACATCCTAATAGCATCGTCCGATGCAGACAGGATAAAGTTTACAAACACATCACAGTTAGACAGTGCATTGACAGTATCAGGTGGCAACTCATCTGTGCCATCGAGTGCATTCCTGACCATGGCCCTGAGCGATACTGCCGTAATGGCTAAGGCGCAAACCGGGCGCAGGGTTGCTCCCCCAAATGCAAAGGCATGGCATGCCAATTGATCAATACGCGGGTCCCCAGAGTCCCGTAGCGTAGTAGTGTCAGGGGAGTGCATAATAGAGGTGTTGGACAACCCTAGAATAGGAGCATCGACCTCGGGGGGGCGATGACCAGCACTTAACCAAGTCAGCCGGGAAGGGATACTTCCTATCCACACTCTTAGGGATCCCAGGAAGTCTGCTGGGATGTTCCCATTCTTTAAGCACGTGGCTATTGAAATGGGTTTGCTCTGGAAATTCCAGACGAGCCTTAGCAGTATGAAAAAGCTCACCCCTTTGCCTGGGAGCCGCAACAGGGGGAGAGATGAAAAACTTAAAAAATCTGAACCAGCAGTCTGTCAATATCATCCGGGGTCCAGTGCTCAGAACCAGACTCGTCATGCCCCTTGACTCCTCGTCATATGACCCCGAGTCAGAGGACAGCTCCCCTTCGTCCGAGGGGGTATGGCCGTAAGGATGCAACAACTCATCAAATTCCATAGGGAAAAGAGCAGAGTCAGGGGTTAAATGCCGCCTCTTAGCGGTGGCCTTACGCGCTAATGAGCTAGCAAGCAATCTTTCAACACTGGCCAGTCTAGTAGCCACATCAGGATGAGAATCCCCGCTTGTATTGGGGGTTAGACTCAGGCTTGGGGGAGTAGGTGAAGTGAGGCGAGGTGCAGGCCCAGCCTCCGGGCGGAAGGAACCGATAGCGCCTGCTGTGCACAAGGAACACAGATCCATGCATTTTCACCGCTGCTAGGTAAAACCCCACAAGCTACACACAGCCGGGCTTGTCCCGAAGGAACCCCGTTCACAATATCCTGGGATGCCTCCATATGGTGATTTAATCGGCACAATAGGCCAGTAGGGATTGATGCTGTAAGCTACCCTGGATGCCCCAATAACCCGTGGGGAAGTGGGAGTAAATTTAATAGTCTCAACCGGGAGCTACACCGGGCCGGGAGAAGCCACCGGAATCCACGGTCTGAAAGACATAAAGGGAACAAGAATGTCGGAGCCATGCGCAAGGGAGTAATAAAGGTAATATAAAGTCGCCCGCGAGGGCACTTACAGACAGAGGGGGGAGGACGGTCTTCACCACACGCGCGCGAGTAAAAATGGCGCCAAGCGAACCTCGAAGGGCGGGCCAGAGCTGACCATGACGTGGAGCGCGCCAAACCATGACGCGGAGCGCGGCAAGCCAGGGCCCCGCCCCCCACCCCGGAGAGCGCGAAGCTCCAGAAAGCGTAGCCAATAGAGAAAACAGGGCAGTGACGCCTGAAGGAATTGAGTGGATTACCGCAGCAGAGCCACTACAAGCTAAAAAATAGACGCCGCAGCATCTGCAAAGCCACCGCCGCCCATGCAGTAACAACCATATAGGAAAGGCGCGGCGACCAATACAAAAAGTAAACAGCGCGGCTCTGACACCCATTCCCAGTCAAAAGCGATACTAAGGCCATAAGCGTGTAATAGGGTACACTGAGGCCGCCATACTCACAAACCCCTCCCCCCCCCTTTCTTTCCCCCCTGGCTCAGGGGGGAACGAGGGAGGATGGCGACCCTTTACACAGGGTCCACCGCTACACGGGTACACAGGGTCCACCGCTACACGGGGCGTGGGGCAATCATGCGGGAGGGGCATCCCCTAAAGGCTCACCATCAGCCTAAACCGCCTACCCTTTGGTGGTGGACTGCGGTGGAGCAGGGCTCCGTTAAGCACGCATGGTGCTGCCTACCTTCACCCTACCAGCGCAGCCCAGGCTGGGAGGCACATCACAAATAGGACGGGTGAGAGTAGTCCAACAGGTCCGCAGGCTGTAATAGCCCCGCTCACCTGCGAGAGAGTGATACTTCATGTCTTCGCAGTCAGCACTGCAGAGAAATCTGGGGATTTGTGGGAGGTCCCCAGGTATATGAAGGGCCGGGAGGAGCCTGTTTTTGCATGTCTGCAGTGCACAGCGCCATCTGGCGGAGGATAACCCAAGTGTAAGTATTATATCTGGAGCAGGATGTATTGTATACTTAAAATACATACATCAGAGTGAAGGACCGCTTTAAGAAAGTGTTGACCATATTGCCCCATCTGCCACTGCATTGATTTACTTGTGAAAGGTAATGCCATACTTTCACATTAAACAGAAGATGGTTCTCACCTCCTGTTACAGTGCTGGAATATAACCTGTTGTACACTTGGAGTTTCAGGAGGCAACACCCATGTTTGTGGCTCCACATAGACCACATAGCATTTTTGCAGTGTCTAAAGACAGAATTAGCAGATGAATCATGTCTGCTGTAGTTAAGGCATGAGTTTCTAGCATTTTCCTTTTGAGCTTTTTTCAAGATAACCTCAGTGGAGCAGGTTTGTAACCTTCTGTTACATCCATGCATTTTCCAAATGTTATAATCTAAATGTGTTAGTTCTGTCAAATGACCCTTTGAATTCCTGCTTGGTTGGCTGTCAACATATGCTTGTGGGGTGCAGCTTTGTTGAGTGTGTTGTTGCTAGTTCTGGTGTTGCCCTCTTGATCATCACACTGTTTTGGGACATTCCATAAATGCTAAATTATTGTATTAAGATAAATGTATTTTAGAGTACCTCCATAAATTCCTTGGCCTCGATTCAATAAAGGTAGAAAAAAATTCTCATGGTAGTAAAAGATTCAATTCATGAGAAAAAAGCCTGAGAATTTCACTGTTGCTGAATCACCAGCTAAGAAAACAATGAAAGTCAATGGCACCTTTTTACTCCTAAGAAAAGTAGAGAACTGTTTACTCCTTTCTACACTGTAGTAAAAGCTGCCATTGACTATCATTGTCTTTTTATCTAGTGATTCAGTAACAGTGACATTCTCAGGCTTTTTTCTCATGAATTGAATTTTTTTCTACCTTTATTGAATCGAGCCCCTTATATCAAAGCATATCTAGAGGCCTAGCCCCTGCTGTTATTGCTGCATGCTCTTTTTCGGAGCTGGTCTTGTTGCCTAGAGGCAAGTCTGTGCTACAACTGGTTTCGTACCTGGAGAATGAATAGTGAAGAATAACTCCACGCAGTTTCCAGCCTGGAAGTTGGCACCACCAAAGGATAATAGATGTTACCACCTTACTTAGACTTATGCCTGCTTTCAAGACAAAGCTGAGCTTAAGAACAATAAAGGGGAACACTGACATATGGGTGGTGGCTGTAGTAAAGCAGTTTATGCTTTACACCAACATTCTGTTTTACTGATTGGAAAGGAGGGGTCTGGCCTGTTTTTTTTTTTTTTTTACTGAGGGCAAGAGTGAAAGGAAAGACCCAACAGAACTGGATGAAGCGACCAGGAAGGGCAACCCCACAGAAACCCTGACCAGAGATCCTCAGCTCTTAACATGAACATGCAAGGATATAAAAAGAAAAATATACTACTATTACACCTTCTCCAACTAGGGACCAAAAAACAAAAAGTCAACTTGCGTATCTGTTTTACAGGTACAATTTAGGCAAAACACAAAAATATACTCATCTTTTATCCCCATAGTCTAGTAGTATAAATCTTACCGAGTCCTAAGATCACCTTCTCTGTGTCAGATGGCATTTGCAGGACCAGGTTAGTATTGGAGGTGAAAAGGGGGGTATGTGGTTTTTGGGATGGTTTTGTCTGGACAGAGACTTTCAGTAAAAACAGCCACAAAAAAGAAGAGGAAACTAATTAGCCAAATTATTTGGTAGGACCAGACACTGTTGACAAACTACTAAAAAGGGGGACTAGGGCCAAAATGCCTTTGTTACCTAGGAAGTCTCATGGGCAAAACCCACTAAAGTATCCTAAGGCATCTTAAACATTAAGCCTTTAATTAAGCAGTTTCCATGGAATGGTACTTGGTTTCAGTTTTAGTTAAATTTTACTCAGCGAAATGTAAATTTGATCGGGATGGATACAGGTACAGTCTATGCCTAGCTACACTCAGACGAGCATTTTGTATTGCTTAGTCAAAGGCCATGCCAACGGCTCTGCATTGGTATGCCGCCAGTTCAGAAACTCGCCTGACAGAAGTGATAGCCACCAAAAAGGCTACCTTAAGAGTCAGAACGGGCAAGGCAACCCCAAGAATAGGCTCAAAGGGAGCACCCTGCAGAGCAGACAACACCAGATTCAAGTCCCAGACTGGTAGCATCAGCTTACGAGGTGGACGCACAATAGTAACACCCTGAAAAAAGGTTTTAACCAACCGGTGATTGGCAAAGGATCTTTGGAAAAAAATTGCCAGAGCTGAAACATGGCCCTTGAGGGTACTAAGTTGAAGGCCGGAATCCAAACCATGTTGCAAAAATTCCAGAATCCTGGGGATGGAAAAAACCCGTCGTCAGGGAAGAGACTTGGACTCACACCAGGAAATGTAAGCATGCCAGACCCTGTAATAGATAAAGGACGAGGACTTCTTCCTAGCCCGAATTATGGTATCCACAACAGAGGCAGGCAAGCCCTTTTCCATCAAGATGGAGGTTTCAGCAGCCAAGCCATTAAAGCCAGCGTTTGTAAATTGGGATGGAGTAGCTGCCCCTGAGTGAGAAGATCTGGATCCTTGAGCAAGACGTACTGATCTACTGCCAACTGCACGACGTCTGCGAACCACACCCTTCTTGGCCAACAGGGGCCCCCAGGATGGCTGGCACTCCCTCCTGGGCTATCTTGCGCATGACCCTGCCTTACAGGCTCGCTTGCTTCGAGTCCCTCCCTGATGGTTGATGTAGGCAACCGCCGTCTGGTTGTCTGAGCGAATCTGAACAGCCCAACTCCGAAGGTGTGTGGTCAGCTGAGAAAGAACCAACCTGATCGCCCTCAGTTCCAGTACATTGATGGGAGCATGGGCCTCCTGGGGGCCCCACTGACCCTGGAACTTCAGAGACTTCCAAAAGCCCCCCCAGCCTGTCAGACTGGCATCTGTGGTGACCATCTCCCAGCATGAGGGTAGGAAAGTCCTGCCCACCAGAAGGTTCCTTGAGTCCAGCCACCACTAAAGGGACTGCCTGGCCAGAGGAGACAGAGCAAATTCCTGATCCAGGGACACAGGGTCCCGATCCCAGATTGACAAGAGGTGCAACTGAAGAGGTCTCATGTGAAACTGAGCAAAGGGGACCGCCTCAAAGCAGGACACCATCAGGCCCACCAACTGCATCCCCAGACGGATGGAGGGATGAGGACACAAGAGCAGAGCCCGTGCCTGCTTCTGAAGGCCCTCCATCTTCTGCTGAGGAAGGAACACCTTGACCTGAGAGGTATCCAGTGTCATGCCCAGAAAGGACCTCACCAAAGACAGGGACAGTGAAGACTTGGGATAGTTGACCACCCAGCCGAAGGACTCCAGAGTGGATGTCACCACCCGGGTGTCCTGCTCGGCCTGATGAAAGGACTGGGCCACAATAAGGATGTCGTCCAGGTAAGGACGCAAATGCCCTGGT
>JAQIHN010000790.1:0-25737 GCA_027917425.1 Gastrophryne carolinensis
GTGCCCAAATCGGAATACCCCACTGTGTGGACCTGCTCCACAGTGACCCGCAATCTCTTAACTTTCCGCTGGTCCCTCTCCATGGTCTTGGCCGCATTCCTGCAGCTGAGGCGTGCAATCCCCGTTATATAGATAGGATGGATAGGGAAGCCAGGGATACGGCTGCCCCATCTCCCTATGCATTAGTATGCACAGCATAAAGCGAGGACATGAGCCCGCGCAGGCACAGTGGGAATGGCAGAAAGGCAAGTGGGTTATCTGGGGGGTTTCATACAGCATGGAATCCCAAATCGGGATGCCCCAGGTAAGGTATAAAATCTATACTACCTGGTTTCTCATTTCATTGTTTAATTTTTTTCTTGTATTTATAGGTGATGAATGTAGCATTGGGTCAGCTACCGATCTAACTGAAACCAGCTCTATGGTAGATGGGGACTGGACTATGGTGGTTGATGATAACTTCTCCACTCTGAGCCTTACACAGTCTGAGTTGGAGCACATTTCAATGGAACTGGCCAATAAGGGACCTCATAAATCACAAGTCCAGTTACGGTAAGCAAGAGAAAAGTTGCACTTTGGTGTAGTGAATTAGTGAATATTTAAACCGGACCACTCCAGGACCACTGCCAGCCCCCCTCCGATTTAACCACCTGCAAAGCTTGTAAATCTTCACCTTAATCTGTGCTCGCCTGGCAAAATGTGCCTGTGATTGGCCTGCGGCAATCATGTGTCCCGTTGCTGTCCGGCAAAGCAGAAGCTGGGTTAATGCTGATTAAGGTACAAGTCTTGCAGGGGTAATGAAGTGGGGGATACCAGCAATCAGAATGCCCCATCTGGATTGGACCAAATCCATTTATGTGACTGGGGTGTTGGACTGGTTTAATATTGATATTTTGGACCAGGCTGCTCCCCCAAATGTTCCTTTGCAATACCAGGTCCGTAATATACTGTAGTAGATTAATACTCACGGTGCTCTATACATGAACATTACTTTCTAGGAGGTTATTTTTCAGTACTCTGCAGCATCCAATGACTGTCAGGGGCAGCCTGGCTGAGTATTTTATTCCAGCTCTGTGTTGTCTAAAGCTAGTAATGGGTGAGGCAATTAAAAGGGAACCTAGACCTCTGGTGTCCCTTACTACATCTATCCCTGCAACCAATACTCCCGGCAGTGGTGACGTACTTTTCATGTGCTGCTGGGTTCCCTGCTCAGCACGTGCTCCCAGTAAAAGAGGAATACACATGCACTGTCTACCTATCTTTTCTTTATTGCATGGCACGGCCTGCTTCTGTATTCATACCAGTTGGGTTATTCCGCCACAAGGTGGCGCAGTGGTACTGCAGAAAGCTGTGGCATCTCCCGGCCCCCTATAAAAACGGGATTAACCATAGAGTTTCCAGTGTTTCCTCTGCAGTGAAACTGCAAAGTTAGAAGATGGCTTTCTCTTGCGCAGGTGAGCGGGGCAATTAAACCTGCGGCCGTTTACAGTGTGTTTTTGGCCACCGCACCGCTTTGTACTGCGCTCCGCGGCTGTGGCCGCTATAACCTGTGGCGTTTTTGCTTTGTCATGGCGCAAGCGGGGGTCACGTGGGCGCCGTTTTCGCGCTCTTTGGGGGGCCAGGATGACGTGTATTGCGTCGTCCCCCTGCGGCCCGCCCCCCGAGGTACCTCTGCCGGCGCCATTTTGGATTAGCTGCGCGTCTGGATTTCTCCCTCCTGGGCTGCAGCGCGGTTTCCTCCGGTGTGTCGCTTCATCCTGCAGTCTGTGCCTTGGTGACCCGCAGGTGTCCTTGGTCCGTGAGTCCCCCTTGGGGGGGGGGTTTATTGGTCTCGTGGGGCATGTGCTGCGGGATGGTCATGTGTCGTTTTTACTTATGTCTTTCAGGTGGGATACCAGTGGGTTGTGGTTTCTCCCGGCTCTACTCCTTCCTCCCCCTCATCCCCCCCCTCATCCCCCCCACCCTTTGCTGATCTGGGGGCATCCCGTGGGAGGGCATCCCAGGTGGCTTTTGTATTAGCCTTTACCCAGCACTGGCCTATTGCACCTGTGTTAATCACCATATGGAGGCTTTTGGGGATAGCGTACTTGGAGGTCCTTCGGGGCAATCCCGGCTGTGTGCCATGTGTGGGGTATCCCCTGTGAGTGACAGTGTCAGGGTGTGCGTGCCGTGTGCTCAGAGTGTCCTTGCGCCCCAGCTTGGTTTGCCTGCATCGCTTCCCAGCTCTGCGCCCCCTTCGGCATCACCCCCCCCCCCCCCCCACTGCTGCAATTAGCTCCCAGTGAGGGGGATGCTAGCAGGGGGTCACAGTCTGCTCTGGCACTTTGTGTGGCCAACATTGAGAAGCAGCTTGCCGGCCTATTCCTAGGAAGGCTTCTGGCAAGAAGCGGCACCTGACTTCCACACCCTCCCGCTCCACTGAGGAGTATGAGGAATTTGATGCCACTGGTGGACTTTATTCCCTAGAGGAAGGGGAACTGTTCTAGGACTCTGACTCCTGTGGGGACCAGCAGGAGGGTTGCATTAGTGACCCTGGGTCTGCGTCTGGGGAGGAATCATGGTACCCTGAGGACGCTGACAATCTGCTGTCACAAATTTTTGAAATCTTGCACATTGCTCCCCCTGAGGTGGCTAAAAGAAAGCAGGGTGAGCTTTTTCGTCCTGGTTAACAGCGTCTGGAGTTCCCTGAGCAGGGCCATTTCACTTCTATGGTGCTTAGGGAGTGGGAACGCCCTAACAGGCTGCCCGCTGTGCCCAAGGGATTGGATAAGAGGTATCCCTTTCCTGCTGATCTAGTAAAGCGTTGGTCCTGTCCCCCTGAGGTGGACGCTCCCGTGCACGGCCTGTCTAATACTTCGGTCATGCCTTCCACTGACACTACCACTCTGAAGGACAGCGAGAACCGGCGCATGGATCAGCTGGCCTGCCATGCTTTTACTTGTGTGGGGGCTGGACTGCGCCCGGCCTATGCTGCTGCCATTACAGCTATTGCCCTTAAGAAACTGCTCAAGCGTCTCTGCCATAGCGCTATGGCTGGTAGGAGGGGGGAGGATTATAGGGCCCTCTTGCTTTGCTCTGATTTTGTTGCATTTATCCTTACTGCCATGGTGATGCTGTGAGGCTGGGCGGTAGGGCCTCTGCGCTTTTGGTGGCTATGCGCCGCTCCGTTTGGTTACGTCAGTGGGCAGCTGATGCTGCTGCTAAGAAGGCTCTCACTGGGCTCCCCTTTGCGGGGCTGCGGCTCTTTGGTGAGTATCCTGATGTTTTGGCCAAGGATGGCAGGCTGCCTCAGCGTAGGAGGCAGCCCCGGCCTTTTCAGGGGACCTCAGTCTCCCTCCCCTCCCTTCGTTCTTTCAGAGAAGGTTGTGGCTCCCTCTTCTCAGGTAGCCGCAGAGAGTCTTGGGGCTGTGGCAGATCCTGTGGACGTCCCGGTCTCTCCTGGGGTTCCAAGCCCAAAGCTCCTCCCAAGGCCCCCCTCACATGCACCTCACATGTCCCCCCCCACCCCATCTGGGTGGGGGGGCGGCTTCGGCTTTTTGCTCACGTCTGGAGGCTCCACATTTTCAGACCAGTGGATTCAGGAGGTGGTGTCCTCCGGTTACAAGATAGAGTTGCAGCATGCCCCCCCCCCCCCCCCCCCAAGATTCATCAGATCCCGGATGTCTTTTAACCCCCTGTCAGCTCAAAGGTTTCTTTCGGCGGTTCAATGCCTGCTGGAGTCAGGGGTCATTTGTCCGGTGCCCCATCAAGAACGGTCCCCAAAAAGGACTGCTCTCTGAGGCCCATTCTGGACTTGAAAAGCCTCAACAAGTTTGTCAGATTCAAGCATTTTCGCATGGAGATGCTACGCTCTGCTGTCTGTACCCTTCGCCCGGGCGCATGGCATGGCCTGCTTCAACCCACCCTAGTTATCGTTATTCTTGGTTGCCTCCTTTATGGTGATTGTTCCAAGTTAATTGGGGTTTTTTACATTTTTTACCTTTATTCTCTCCCGGCTTCTTGTCTCACTGCTTGTCTACGCTGGGAACTCTATGGTTAATCCAGTTTTTATAGGGGGCCGGGAGATGCCACAGCTTTCTGCAGTACCACTGCGCCACCTTGTGGCGGACTAACCCAACTGTTATTAATATCGAAGCAGGCCGTGCCATTGAAGAACAAAAACAATTCTACAGGTGAGTACTCACAGAATTGCTTTATTTTCTAAGTCCTCCCTCTATGGCATACAAAGGGTTAAGAATTAAGCCTTCCCAGTTTTTTTAAGAGGGCAACTCCTGGGAATCTTCAGGTTACCTCACTCCAGGCATGGTGGATCAAGCAGAGGAAGTTATATTAGTCTCTGCCTCCTTATCAACATCTATGGGAAATTTTGTATCGGATCAATGCGATCCAGATCCCAATACAACGATTGTGCTGTCTTCCGCTCAGTCTTGGATGAAGAGGTCGAGCGGACTGCTCAGTACAGTTAACTTTTCTCTGTATATATCCTTTTTTGTTGCTAAGAGCATGCTAGGAGTTACCTGGGCTGCTGTAGCCTCATTTATTGGAAGCTCTGCAGATGAGCTGACACAGAGCTGCACTGATTACAGGTTTCTTTGCACCTGTGAAAGGCCTGGCTGGGTCACACCTTGTTGTGGGTTTTACAACAGGCAAAGCCGTTTAGTAATATTGCTGAATGCAAAAATGATAGACATTATTGTATATGATGATGCTATACAATGAATGCAAGTTTGGGGAGCTCATCATGCCATATAGCTTTGCTACCTTATGTTGTTATCTGTTTTTAAACAAGTGCTATACTATACACTATATGCCATTAGTGTCAGGGAAGATGTAATGTATAAAACTGCTACAGGTTAAATTGCTGTTCACCTTCTGCTAACACTCGGCTTTCCTTTAATAAAGCGGACCTACACGCCCTTGCTACTCTCTGTTAGAAAGGGTCATGATTCATTTGGACATTTTTCGAATACAACTTCCTTCATGCCATGAGGATGGGAGTCAGGGAATAGTAGCACACACATATAGAGGCTGCATCGCTTCCATGAAGACATGCTTCATTCCAGTGTGCAGCAACTCCCTGTCCCCAACAGACTTCCATGATTAATTTAGCCTTCCTATATTAGAATATTAGAATCTATCTAAGGATCTGAAATATGTTTTGATGACAAGTCTTCTTTAGAAATGAGGCTGACTATTGTTATCTCTGTGGCTCTACTCTCTCCTATTTGTTTTAGGTGTTACTGTTGGCTGTGCCCTTTCTCTTGGGGATCCCACCCTACCTTATGGACACTGCTATTGGATGTCCCACATGTTATTACTATATCTGGAGCAGGACGTGCTGTATGCTTAGAATAATACAACTCTGTGAAGTACTCACCTGTAGAGTTTATATTATACGCATACAGCACGTCCTGCTCCACCCCACCCTGGTTCACCTTGTTCTGGATCCCCTGTATGGTGATTATCTTGATATTATTGCCAGTCTCTGGGTGGTTGTTTCCTCCTGGCTTCTCTTTCTCACTGCTTGTCAATGCTGGGGATTTGTGGGAGGTCCCTCGGTATATGTAGAGCCGGGAGGAGCTTGTTTTCTACATGTCTGCAGTGCACGGCGCCGAAGGCGGAGGATTACCCACATGTTATTACTATATCTGGAGCAGGTCGTGCTGTATGCGTATAATATCAACTCTACAGGTGAGTACTTCACACAGTTGTATTTTTGTTGCACTTCTGGCTTGTAATACCATGGGCATGAATAGTGTATTACTTGTCGTACACTCATGTAATGTCTACCTTGTACAGCATGACACTTAATGGCACGCTCAAAGGGCATAATGATAACTTCATTCATATTCATATAGGTTAGTTCCGGGTTCACATTGGGCTGTTCTGATTGACCCATTTAAAGCCTGGCATAGTCCGGAAAGAAAACTGCCCAAAACAAAAATTACCCCATCTGCATGCATAATACTGAAGCAGTGTCAACACTTACATTCGCTCCGTTTGTTTTTAAAATTTACTACAACAGGAGTTTGAAAAAAGTAGGTTGATTTTTATGTGCAGGAATCTGAATTGCCCTAGGAAGGTCTACTAAGGACCTTGGACTGGGTTGTCAATTCAGAAAAAATGGGTCTTATACCGAGTCATCCTTACATATTCCTCTGGTACGTTATAGACTGTATCCTTCATGGGATTCTGCTTTCGCAGGAAAAAATATGGTGGATTGTGACAGTGACCCAAAGATTTATCAATTCTCCTCAGTTTTCTCTGAGAAATCGGGAACCTGCTTGGTCTCAGGACGGCAGCAGTCCCGTGGGCTCACCGTCATATGAAAACCTGAGAGAGATTCCTCCTATCTCATTGAGACATGTGCCCACACTCACTGGATCATGAGATCTAGATAGAGCCTGATATTCTAGAGGGTCTCCCCTGGTGGACAGTTCCAGTAATCCTAAAAGAAGGAAGACATTTCAACAGTCATTTCAACAGACAACAGCCCCTGGGGTTGGGGAGCCCCCTGGGACAGTCAATATGTCCAAGGAAAGGGGTCACCATGCATAGCAGGAAGATCCTCCATCTTCAGGGAACTTTTGGTGTTCAAGCTAGCACTGAATCACTTTCTACCAGATATCTCAGGTAGTTCAGATTTGGTCCTACAATGCTTCCACAGCAGCATATCTAACTCATCAGGGCGGGACCAGGTCCTCAGCACTAATACATCTATTTAACTTGACCCTTTTTCCTTACAGGAACAAGTCCTGTCAATAGCGGCAGTTCCTTCAAAGAGTACCCTAAAAACTCAGATTCTAACCTGGGTCGGGGTTCAACAAATCGAGTGGTGTCTAAACCAGGAGGTTTTCCTTCAGAGGGTGACTCAAGGGGTCTTCCTCAGATAAAGATCCTTGCCATTATCAACAACTCAAAATGAGAAATGTTTTGCTCACTGACAAGAGGGGTGGGGGCATTAGCAGTGGATTCCCTGGCTCATCCCTGGAATTTTCACCTAGCTTATGCCTTCCCTCCTTTCAAAATGATGCCACAAAAGATCCGTAATGCTGAAAAGGATGGTGAAGACAACATGGATCTGAGAGGGCCGGAGTGATAAGATTCTCCTGGAAGGTCAAGAATCTATGCAAGGGTTTGGAAATGTTTTTCTTCATTGTGTGAAGCCAACAAACTGAAGAAAGACGATATACCAGCAGTCCTTGAATTCCTGCAGGATGAATTCAAAAAAAGGATTAGTAGTAGGGCTCAGACTTCAGCCTTATCAGTCCTTCTAGACTGCCAGTGAGGACAGTATCAAGGAATCAACTACCTGTAAAAACCCTGCACCCCTTAAAAGTTTTTCAACAGGGGACTTATTAGTTGTGTTAAAAGGGGCACTGGAACCTGTATTTGAGCATTGGAGGAAGTACCAGAAAAGTGATTAGGTTTGGAATTCTTGTTTCTCGTAGGCCATCAGATCAGCCAGGCGGGTATGTGACTTGCAGGTCTTATCAATACCAGTAGGAGCCCTACTGTTCTATTCTCCCAGATAGGGCCATACGGAGACCTGATCTTTTATTTAATCTACTATCTATCTATTAACAGGCCCCAAGATATAGTACTCCCGACATGCCAGCTAAGGCAAGATCAGGAGAGGCGCTCTAATTTTTAAATTAGATTAGCCATTATACCAACAAAAGAAAAGAGGCCTAGATTCCTCAAAATCCGCTATGCCAAATGAATAAAACAGATTTTGTACAGGCTTAGTCAGCCATAGGACTCTCACTCCTCAGGTTTCTGTGCATTTAACCAGAACCAGGTCAGCTTCCTGGGTAGAGAGGACTGGTACTTATATAGAAGACATCCGTAAGGCAACAAGGTGGCCTTCACCCTACACCTTCCTGATGCACTATAAACTAGATCTCCCTTCTGCGCAAAACAGACTATTGTACAAGTATATACATCCAGAGGAGTTCTCCTCCACAGGTTTCTACAATCTCAACCAGAGCCATACCTGCTTCAGTGGCAAAAAGGCCTGCTGCCTCTATAAAAGACCTCTGTAAAGCAGCAATGTGGTAATCACCCACATACCTTCCTCAAGCACTATAGACTAGATCTCCTGTCTGCAAAGCATCATTCCTTTTGGTACAAGGGTCTTACTGGCAGCTTCCCACCTCTGAGGTATAATTACTTGCCTAATCCTCTCCATGGTTCGTGCTGCATGATGGAGAGAAAACCCCTGTTAGACTTACCGATAATGTTTTTTATACTAATCCTTCAGTACGACCCCTCCCATGTCCTATGGTTTACCTAAATGTTACTTTCCTAAGACTGAGGTGGGAAGGGGTGGGGTTTTAACCTCTGTTCAGTTTGTGTTTACTCCCAGGGGCAGGAGCCTCTCTCTCTCCTTGGGTTGTGCTAGAAAACTTACCGGTCTAGCTGGGTTTTTTTTTCAACCTTTTGGCCCGAAAAATCCCTTTTATTCCGGTTCTGGTGAGGGAGGGGGGTTAGTCATTTAATAGTAAGATGAGGAGGATTATTCATTTATGGTAATATTCACACTCAACCCCAAACTAGCCCTACAATCTAAATTTGTTAAAAACAGAGAGCAAGGGGGGCGTGGCTTAGCTATGGCGGCGTGAGGGCGCACTTTCTGGAGCTCTGCCTGAAGGGATAGCACAAAACGTGAGAATCTTACCTCTAGCCCACTCGCCAGTGGGATGTCCAGGCGCAGGAAAAGCAAGACGACCCCTGGGAGTGCCCAGGCCGGCAAGATCAGCCATTTCTTGAAATTAAAGCAGCCATCTGGGAGCAACAGCAAAGTGGACAAGATGGCGGCGATGGAGGGGAGAGACGTGCTGCAGGCGGTGGAGGCAGGGAGTCCTTTACTCGGACCGGGGAGGGAACCCGGAGACCGATCGCCCCCCCAGATCCAGCGGTGCCCGAGGGTCCGAGAGAATGCGGCGGAAGAACCCGGAGTAGCAGGCCCCAAGGCTGCAGATGAGGTGAGGAGCGCCGCAACGCACGTGTACCGCCGACATCCGCGGCGGCTGCAGGGGCAGTGACAGCCTGAGCAGGGAAGCGCAGAGCGGGGCGGAGGAGATTCCACCCCCGCCGGATCAGTGCCCCACATAGAGAAGCCGATCGCAGAAGGGGGATGCCTCCGGACGGTCTGATATGTGCTGGAGGGCTGCATGGGGACGGGGGGCGGGAGACCGGCTCTCACATATGCGGAATGGATGATGACCCATGGGGTGCAACCCGAGGGGGGAGCCCGGCTTCGTCTCCGACCGGACCCCGTCCTGACTCGCCGGGGGGCCAGGGGTTTCGTCCGCCAGTCTCGGCCAGTCCAATGTTTTCAGAAGAACCAGACAGCCCGATTAGGCCGAGATCGCCCACTTGGTCCCAGGTTACAGCGACCTCTTCTGACCTAGCGAATCGCAGATCTATCCCGCAGGAGCAATACAATCTCGACATACTGCTGAAATTTCTACCATCCAGGAGAGACTTTGAGAATTACACCAATAGGATGGAATCTCTCCTGAGAAGGGAGCTTGAGGAAGTGACGTGAGCGGTTTCTGAGGTTTCTGAGTCACCACGCTGGAACAACATCGGGTCAACACGGACCAGCGACTGGAGGCGCTTGAGCGGGCACAGGCAGCAATGCAACAAGGCCAAGTGGACTCTAGCCAACAAACAATTAGGGCCCTGATGCACCTAGACCTGGAAAACAGGAGCCGCAGGAATAAGATACGGATACGCGGTCTCCCCGAGGTCCCGGAGAATAATAACATCAACGAAGCGGTCGTCAGGATATTTAACCTTGTCTTGGACAGGCCTCCTGAAGCACATATTGAAATCGACAGGGCCCATAGGGCTCCCGGCCCACGCTCCGCAGATCCTGACAGGCCAAGGGATATAGTGTGTCGTGTTCACTTCTATAAAGTCAAGGACGACATTATGAGAAGAGCTTGGGACAGGGGCCCCATCCCCTATAACGGTTCCCGGATTACCTTGCTTCCGGATCTCGCTAGATGCACCCTTCAAATGCGTCGTCTTATGAGACCATTATTGGAATCTATCAAATCGGTCGGAGCGGCATACAGGTGGGGCCACCCATTCCATTTGGTGGTCACGAAGAGAGGGCGATCGCACTCACAGCTTCCTGACCTCTTCAGCTTCTTGTAGATTCCGAGCATACCAGTAGATGATTGGCTGTCGCCCACCGTGGGGGACCCTGGAGAGATGGGAAGACGTCCTCTTCCTGGGGGACCCGGGCCGCGGAGGAATGGAGTCAGGGGTGGCGGCCGCCGACAGGTTGTTTAGCTTGGTTACGGTCCTCATTGACTCCCTGAGATCCGGTCTGTTTCCATCAGGACTGTTTCCAGTTGAGGATGCGCGGGCCCCCTCGTCCCCCGCCCTGGACCCATTTTCGGAGCGGCTCTTGCTCGCTCTTCTCTGATCCTCCATGGAGCTTTGTTCCCCCCCACGCCCGGAGCTTGTTTTGCAGGAGAAAAGATTTGGAGTTTGGCCCTGCATCCTGGACTGCAGTTGCGAGGTGCCACGTTCATGGATGGCCATTCCTTCTCAGTCTGTTGATGGAGGTGACGAGGGGCGCTGGGCGCGGGTGTGCTGGGGGGGTGGCATCGGGACATAGGCCAGCAATTTACTTTCACGCTGACCTGTGGGCGGTGCCACCTGCCCTGGCCCCTGTGGCTGTTGCTCCTGAAGAGCGTTGGGGGGCGGCTTGGTTGGGGATGGCCGGTCTGGAGGGGGTGGGGGAGGTGACCCGCTAGGCCGATGAACAGTGGTTGGTTAATGTGGTTTTGCACATGTTGGAATTCGGGACTGGGGTTTCCCGTGCCGCCCTGCCCCGCAGCTGTGGGGTGGGTCGGTGGGGGGGGTCTGGGAACCTACAGTTGGTAACTGTTATAGCTGTAATGATGTTCTTTTGCTATGGTTAAAGTTTTTAATGTTGTTATTGATAAATGAAGGCGCTAATAGGTGGCCTGGGACTCTGGAGAGGTGGACTCTCATAGCATGTGTGTAAGGTAGAGGCAACTCTTTGCCCGCGGTTATGGCTTTCCACTCCCCCCCCCCCAGTAGGCCAGAGCGCTCGTCTCTTACAAAGAGAACCAAGAGAGCGTTACCGCTAACGCTAGCGTTAGTACTTGTCTGTTTTCTATATCTGTTTTTGTATTTATATCCCCTCTTTTTAGAACCCCCCCCCCCAGTCCGTCTTTCCTACCCCCCCGGGAGCGCGTGGACAATGGCGGAGTTAGTTATCGGCTCCTTTAATGTTAAAGGGCTAAATGTCCCTGAGAAACGGTCACAGGTGCTGTACGATATGCATAAGCACAAGGTTGCCATTTTGCTCCTCCAGGAGACGCATTTTAAAGAGGGACATATTCCGAACATTGGGAATAGGTATTACCCGGCCTGGCATCATGCACCTAACCCCAACATAAAGGCAGCAGGGGTATCAATTGCCATTCATAAGTCTCTCCCACACAAGATTGTAGACGTCAGGGCTGATCCCAATGGGCGATTCATATTCCTTAAAGTGGAGCTCTATACGAAAGTCTATACCATAGCGAATATCTATGCTCCTAATATTGACCAGGTTGGCTTTTGTGTAGGAGTTCTTAGGAGATTGGAGGGGTTCTTGGAGGGCACTTTGCTAGTGGGAGGAGACTTTAATGTATCTATGCAGCCTGAGTTGGATTCCTCCTCTGGGGTGTCGGTGGTGTCCCTAAGTAAACGAAATAGGCTGAAAAAAGTACTGGCCGATATGCAGTTGGTGGACTCGTGGCGGGCCCTGCATGGACGGGACAAGGACTTTACGTTCTTATAGCAGAATAGACTATTTATATCTGAGCCATCATACCATGGACTGGGCTCCGCAGGCACGGATCAGCCAGATTGTATGGTCAGACCATGCTCCGATATTCCTTTCTGTGTACTTACCCGGGCTCTACCCGAGGAACTGGAAGCTTAATAATAATCTGCTTGGGGACGCTGTCTGCATGTCAGGGGTTAGAGAAACAATTAAGGAATTTTTGAGGAATCATGCGCAAGACCCTACACCACTTCCATATCAGTGGGAGGCCTTGATGTGTGTGGTGCGAGGGGAATTTATTAAAAATTTATTAAAAGGTATAGGGAACGGCAGAAAGCGCTCTACTATGAATCGTCCGATAAATGTGGAAGGCTACTAGCCAGGGCGTTGCACCCTAGAATTGCGGCCACTTATATACCCAATGTCAGGGGACCGCAGGGGCACATGACTGTGGTGCCTTCCCAGATAGCGGACGCATTCAGGGACTACTACCAATCCCTATATAATTTACGACGGGATCGGACTGTCCCGATTGCTGCAGACCCCCCTGAAGATGTGGTTAGACATGTTTACGATACACCTCTTCCTTCCATTCCTAAGGAGGAGGCAGAGGCTTTGGAGGAGCCTTTTTCGGTGCACGAGGTGGCCAAGGCAATTAAGGAGACACCGCAGGGTAAGAGCCCGGGGGTAGATGGCTATACTCCTAAATTTTATAAACAGATGGCTCCCGAGCTACTCCCCTTCCTGGTCAGAGTATTCAACTCCATAGGACCTGAATGTGGGTTCCCGGGGCAGTCTTTAGAGGCCATTATTACGGTTCTCCCTAAGCCAGGGAAGGACCCATCTTTATGCAGCAGTTACTGACCGATATCTTTGATAAACGTGGATATTAAACTGTACGCTAAACTTATATCTTCTAGGCTTCAGCCGATACTCCCAGGTTTGATAGGCTTGGATCAAGTGGGGTTTGTGCCTGGGCGGGAGGCGCGGGACAACACCAATAAGGTATTTAATCTAATTGCATACGCAAACTCTAATAAGGTACCTGCTTGCCTTCTATCGTGCGATGCGGAAAAGGCATTCGATAGAGTGGATTGGATGTTTCTTAAGGCATCCCTTGGTGTTGGTCCGTCCCTCCTGTCCAGGATATTGGCCCTATATTCTGGGCCCACTGCAAGGGTGAGGGTGAATGGTCTCCTCTCATCGGCCTTTAAGGTTAGTAACGGTACGCGGCAGGGTTGTCCGCTCTCTCCATTGTTGTATGTCATCTCAATGGAACACCTAGCAGTGGCCATACGACAGAACCCTGATGTCAGGGTCTTAGTAGTGGGGGATCATGAATATAAAGCCTCGTTATATGCCGATGATCTACAGCTGCATTTGAAGTCCCCCCTGATCTCCTTCCCGGCGGCCCTCAGGGAATTTGAGACATTCGGTCGGGTGAGTAATTTTAAAATGAATTCCTCAAAATCGGAGGCCTTGAATGTTTCTCTCCCACAGCGGGAAGTTATGCAATTAGAGTCCAGCTTTTCATTTAAATCGCAGTCCCATTCCATAAAATACCTTGGCGTACAGGTGCCTGCGGACTTGTCTCGCCTATATGAACTCAACTATTCTCCTCTGCTCCTGAAGACGCTGTGTGAGCTGAATACTTACAACAAAAGGCAACTCTCTTGGTTCGGGAGGATTAATGTGTTGAAAATGGATATTCTCCCCAAATTTCTCTATTTTTTTCAAACGAATCCCATATATTCGCCTATATATATATATATATATATATATATATATATATATATATATATAGCGGCTTTTTCAGGAGGTTGGGGACTGCATTTTTGAGATTTGTATGGGGCACAGGGAAACCACGGATAAGATTTAGTACCCTGACTAGGCTTAAGCCGAATGGAGGGGCGGGACTTCCCGATCTGAAAACATACCACACAGCTGTTATGACTCTCCGCATCCTGGACTGGGCTAGGAGGGGGGAGGCTAAACAATGGGTGGAACTGGAAAAGGCGTTGTCTCCTCTCAACCCAATCTCTCTACCATGGGGAGGCCCTCTACCCAAGCGGATGAGAAATTCCCTTCCATTTTTGGCGGGGCACTTCCTGAGGGTATGGGACAACCTGACCAGGCAGGGTGAAGTGGTTCATAGGCCCGGTCCTCTGTCTCCACTATTCGACAATTGCTCTTTCGCTCCAGGCGTGCAAGCTAAGAGTTTTCTGACGTGGGAGGCATCATCTAACATCACTATGGGGGACATTTTGGCCTCGGGTGGGCTTACCACGATGGATGAGATGAGGGGGAGCGCGCCGGGGCAGCGTATTTCATGGCTCCTATATAATCAATTAAGTGCCTTTATAAAATCCCAAAACCTCTCAGATCGAGGTATTAGACCTTTAACGCAGTTGGAGTACGCGCTGATTCGAGCCCCCCCAGATAAGCATGCAGTTGCAGTCCTCTATCGCACGCTGGCGGGGATCAAACACAGCTCACCGCCTGGATTTATTGGAAAATGGGAGGAGGAATTGGGTGTACGGATAGATAGCGAAGACCTAGATAAGATTTATTTATTTACTCATAAACTCTCGGTCCCATGTGCAGCGCAGGAACGGAACTACAAAGTGTTGTCCCGCTGGTACAGGTGCCCAGTGGATATACATAAATACAATAAATCCTGCTCCGATAGATGTTGGAGGTGTTTGAGGGAGCCGGGTACCATGTTGCATGTTTGGAGTTGTCCTGCTATCAGGGATCTCTGGGAGAGGGTCTTATCGACATATAATTCCATTGTGGGAGAGTCAGTGCAGAACACCCCTCAGCTAGCGTTGTTGTCTCTGCTTCCCGGGTCCATTTCTAAAAACAAAAAAGGAATCTTGAGGCACTTCTTAACAGCGATGAGAACGATAATTCCAAGACATTGGAAGTCCACGGTCTTGCCAACATTTGTGAAATGGGCCCGGGAGGTGGAGGTTATACGTAGAATGGAGGAGATGACTTTGGAGGCCAAAGACATGCAGGAGAAGCACATGATGACCTGGGCCGCGTGGATTGATTATAGAGACAACCGTTTGTCTTCCGAAGCACCATAGACAGAGCTTGGCTGCGCGCTTCCGCCTTCTCCTCTACCCTCCCTTCCCCCTACCCACCCGTGTCCCCTCCTCTCCCTTCCACCCCCCCCCCCCCCCCCCGCGTTTCTCTAGTTCCCCCCCCCCTTTTTTTTTTTTTTTTTTTTCTTTTCCTTCTTCTCCAGCTATCTCTTCCTCTCATCTTCTTTGGAGGTCTACAGGGGATTATGTTGGCTCGGCCCGACCCCGTCTATATCATTTCCGCCTTTATGGATCTGCTGAACTATAATTGTTGATGTCTGGTGGGCCCCTAGACTGGCCCTATACGTGGATGGCGACTTTCAGTTGAAGGTTAAGGCTGGCAAGATTTTTTCCCAGGCCGGAGTACGGCCCACTTCGATATGATGGGTAAAGGTGGGCTTTAGATTTAAGGTAGTTGAACCTGTGGATCGACATGTCTTTGTTGGTTATCTTTCCTGTCATTGCTACCCTGCTGTGTTTCGATGTTTGTTGTTAACCTTGAAAACCTGAATAAACTTATATTATAAAAAAAAAAAACAGAGAGCAAATGGATGTGGAATCTACAGGGCCGCATCACAGCACCTCTTTTACCCGTGGTCCCACTAGGATGAAATGCAAATTTAATAAGTATTGCTTGCATGTCTGATTGGTTCTTATTTTAAACCATGGGCTATGATCTCTTGTACAGATACCTGCTGCATGTATTCATGGAAGCAGCATGCCTGGAGTGGTGTGTGGTCATTGGCCTGATCTTGCGGGAATCGTCCATCATTAACCAGGTGTTAAATTTTATGCAGTGCCCTGAGATGGCAGAAGAGATGTTACAGGGTATACTGACTGGACTCCAAGCTGTGGATGCTTGGGCCACAGCTGACTGGTAAGGATAAACCCTAAATAACAATTATAACAGTCAAAACATATTTTTTTTAAGTTAAAAAAACTGCCACCAAATATGATCATTTTAAACCTGCTTACGCCTAGTTAGTTAATTACTAGAAACTAGTGAAGGGAAGTATTGCTTTGCTATAAATAAAATTTTAAACCAGAGTTTAGGATCTTTTGCGAGTTTTGGTTGTATCTTGTATTTTCAAGTGAGGTTGTATTATAAGTGAGGGGACTTTTCATAAAGGGACTTTATATTGGGGCACTTTAAGTGTTTATTGCCTAAGTGTTATAGAGCTAAAATAAGAAGTTTAAAAGCCAAAGTTCCTGCAACTTAAGCATTAAAATTGTGTTTTCACTGCTGTTTTTGTAACTGGGATAATGGCCAGCAACGTTGGCGGTCTACTTCAGTGCACAATTTGTCATATGTATACACTTCAGGAGCAGCAGATCTGGGCTAAATACCGCGGTGATAAATGTGAGCATATTGCAACCTTGGAAGCTCAGGTTAGAAATCTGGAGACGCAAAATGCAACACTGAAGAAGATTGACAATATGAAAAATGGAAATCTGCTGAGCAGGCATTAAGTGGGGTAAAAAATTGAGATAGAGGCAGTAGAAAAGGTAGCCATACCTGTAGGGAACTGAAAAAATAAAAATGAATAATGAAGGGAAACCCAAAAGGCTGTTACTATTAGACCCTTTTTATATTTAGGCAATCAATTGTCCAGTTGCTGTTCAGCCCCTTACCTTTTAAATAGTCAAGTGCCTCCAATCAGCCCCTTGCGGCTTGGGTGCCCTGCTATGCAATAGGGGCCAGTGGGGGCCATGTTCAACCAAGGCCCGATGGGATTGGTGCAGATCTCCCGGAGAGCAGCGCGACAATGGCAGACACGCTGTAAGATGAAACTTGATGGACATTTTTCCTTTTTTTTTTCAACCGTATTAACTATGTAACTGTAATTTTCTGAAGTAACGGAAGATGGCAAAATTAAAATGTCACAGAATTTTTTTATTGCTGGCAGTGTACAGTGCAATAAACTTAAAAAAACAAGTTATAAGCTAAAACCCTTTGCAGCTACAGGGAATGGTGTGTGCCATGTGACGTGTCATCCTCTGTCAATTCATGGGCTCTCCAGCCCTCAGTGTCTTCTCCATTGCCATCAATTTGTCCTCTAGTCCACTGTTTCTCAACCTTCGGTATGCGTACCCCAGGGGGTATTTGGCAATGTTCAAGGGTACACCAACATGGAGGGTATTACAGGTTTGGTATATTATTTTTATAGTAAAATATTATTCTTGCTTCAAGAAGTGCTACCAGGCCCATGACCCATTTTGGCTACATAAGTTTTTGATCTCCTCCCTTTGATTGTACTGCTTGTCACCTGGGGGTACTTGACGTAAAAAGGTTGAGAACCACTGCTCTAGTCCTCACAGAATTTTCAGATCGCCCTCTAGTCCTCGCCCACTTTCTCCATTGCCACTGATCATCATCTGAATCCTGAACAAGTCTTCACACAGGGCCAACCAGAAAATAATTCTGCGGCACAGTCTGAGCCTGAATGAGCCCTTACAGAGGACAGGGAATCCAGGAACTTGCCCTGGTATGTCCAGTGCTTGCGCCGGCCGTGGGTGTGATGCAGGAGAGGTGGAGTCCAATCACCTCTCTGGGTAAAAAGAGGTGGGGGGTTGGCTACAGATAATTGGCCAGCTCGCAGCTCCAACTTTATTTAACTATACACCCTTATGAATCAGCTGCAAGAAAGGTAAGGAAACGTTGCTTTGATTTTACACTTAACTAGTTGTGTTGTACTAGTGCTAGTTGTTGATTAAATAAGGATTTAATATGGTTGCTTTGTGATTGCACCTTCACCAAGTAGAGTGATGTCATTCAAATGTTCTAGAAAGTTGTTATAATTAATAATTGTGTGTTTGGATCTCTGCAGCCCTGGATACAAGCCATTCCTAAATGTCATTAAACCACAGCTCCAGAAACTGAATAAAGTAACCATGGAGCAAGTGCAGCCTGAGGTGTTCCAGCCCACAGTTGTCACAAAGGTCACAGAACAATCCAGCCTCAGAATGGAAGAGAGCCGCAGCTCAACCAGCCACAGTGCCAGCCCTCAAAGTGACCCAGGCATCTGTAATGTCAGCAGACACGAGGAGAATGTGCCTGGCTTAGAACAAGAGGAGCCTCCCCAGGAAGGGAGCTATGACTGTGTTATTTCATAACCAAGTTATGCAGATTAAATCACAGCAGTATTACTGGTGGTCATCCGTGGCTGGTCACATAGCTGACACTTCAAATGGGGTGTGTGACATTTTTTCTGTGGTTTCTAAGAAACCATTACTATAATATTTGAAGCCTTATGTTTGTGTTTTCTATGTAGCCACTTTTTCCCATTTCTTTCCAGATATTTTTTGATTCATTTTTTCAGTGTGCTTATGGAATTATTTGCTCATAGATCAATGAACCAAAGCTGAGCTGAACTTGTTTTCATAAGAGGAGAAATATGCTTCAGAACGAAATAACGACCTCTACTACTAATACGAATTGGCAGAAATATATTGCAGCCATTATATTTCACAGTTGAAGCTTGTACAGGAGCTGCTCTGCTCTCTAACGAAGAATAAGACCAATTATGTTACAAGTTCTCCTAGCACTTTGATGGGTGTGTTGTCACCCCAACACCATTTTCATCCGGAGCTGTATACAGTCTGATAATGCGGCAAGCCTAGTCTTCCTGAGGAGTGCAGGGGCAGGCATTAAGGTTGCTATCTGGGTGCTATGACTCTTTCATACAGCTAGTTATAGTGTAAATATCACTATGTATTTTTGTGAATACTTCTTACTAAAGATTGTCTTTTATTCTGTAAGATAATGCTGCAGGACCTGCCTGCCTCCAGCTGAAAAGCCATTTCTTTGCACCTTCTCCAATAATGGTTCCTCGGCTACACTGTGCATCCATGAAAATCTAATTTTAACTACTGTGACTGAACGCTATACAGCCCTCCTGTTGTTGAATAGTGTTTTTTTAAGTAAGGTACAATAAGGTTCTTATTTATTACCTTTGTACAATAATTCACTGCACATAAGGTTTTTGTAAATAAAATTTGTAATCATGTTCTATGATGATAGTAGCTTCATCTATAAGAAAAATGTATTTTTATCAAATGTATGCTTTAACCTTTATTTTAACTTCTGTAGAACATGTCTGTTTCGACACGAAAGAAGCACCATGTGTGTTATGTGATTATCTCTTGCCATTTCCCAGGCTGGTAATGCCGATGAGGTCCAGGTTCCTCACATAACAGTATTAAGAAAAAAGACATTGGCTTGGTTGTTTTGTGCAATTTAAACTAAAGACATAATTTCTACATAATGTATATGTTTATTTTTGTAAGATGATTGTGTGGACCAAATGTTTCTAGCACCACATTGGAATGGTGGTGGAGGAGGAAGATTAAACAGGTTTCCAGAAATAACAAAGCTAATTGGGATGAACTTCTTCAGCCACCACAGTATATTTATCAGTCATTTAGACAGACCCATATAGCTCCAGCCCATACTACAAACCCATGAGTGTTATTTCTAATTTCCCTGCTGGAAGCCAGGGTTGCTAGACATTTCTTCTCAGGTGACAGACACTTTCAAAAAATATCCACACCCTCAGATTGTATTAATGACAATGAGACGGCCTCCTTTTTATATGGTGTGTCATAGGAGGTAGATATTCTGCTGGTGCAGCTTGCCTCTTATTTCTTCTTTTAGTTATTTTTGCCTGAATCTTGCCTGAATCTTATTACGAATCATTGTGTATCAAAGAGCTGACCTGAGTAACTGGCTGAAACATCTTTTTTTTCACAGGATTGTATCCCTGCAGCCATTGAAGAAATAGTACGAGACCTTTCATTGGTGCCATTTTATTTACCTACCTAATGTTCCCTTGTCCCAACTCCATTCCCTGTCAACGGTCTCCCTCCGTTCCTGTCTTCTGCCATCTCCTCCTCCTCTCATTCCATCTTACCCAACACAGCAGGCTTTCATTGGCAGGCCCTGCCTGTTGCTCTCTTATCCATGTTGTTGTGTTTTCATGTACGTCATATATATTGTCAGATCGCTACCCTGCACGTTTGTTCCATAGGTGCAGGTTGCCCTATTCTTAGTATACAGTACGTCCTGCTCCAGATAGAATACTTACACTCGGGTACTACTCCGCCAGATGGCGCTGGACTGCAGAGACATCGAAAATAGGCTCCTCCCGGCCCCTCAAATACCCAGGGACCTCCCACAATCCCCAGAATTTCTCTGCAGTCTGGACTGCGAAGGACAAGAAGATGGCTCTCCTCGCAGGTGAGCGGGGCTATTAGCCTGTGGCCCTGTAGGACTATTCCCACCCGTTCCATCAGTAATTGCCTCCCAGCCTTGGCTGCGCTGGTCGGGTGATGGTAGGCAGCACCGCTGTTAGGTGCTTAGGAGTGCTGCTCCACCACAATCCCCCACCAAAGGGTAGGCGGTACAGGCATATGGTGAGCCTCTATGGGATGCCTGTCTTTGGCGCGTTCCGCATCATTGCTCATGCGGGCCCGCCCCTCGAGGTATACCGACGCCATTTATTTGCTTGGTTCCGGCTGCTGCATGACGGGCTTCTACCTACCACGGTCCGTGAGTGCCCTCGCGGGCGGCTTTATTACCGCTGTTAATTATTGTATACTTACGGCTCCCCTTTGATTATGTCTTTCAGACAGGCGAACCGCTTTGGCTTCTCCCGGCCCTACTCCCTCTATTTAGTTGGTTAACTTGTGAGGCCTAGTGTTAAATACTCCCACTTCCCTAGCGGGTTATTGGGGCATCCCGGGTTGCTGGATAGCGTTAATCCCTATCGGCTTATTGTGCCGCTATAATCACCATATGGAGGCGTCTCAGGATAATGGGACCGGGGTTCCTTCGGGACAAGCACGGCTTTGTGTAGCTTGTGGGGAGCCCCATGCTGACGCTGACAAGGCGCGGGTCTGTTTACCCTGTGCCGAGCAGGTGCTTGCACTGCAATCCGGCCTTCCAATGGCCTGCGATTCGTTTCGCCTCACCTACTCCCCCAAGCTTAAATCTCACTCCCTCTGAGTTGCATACTAGTGGGGATTCTCAGCCTGATGTGTCTTCTAGACGGGCTAGTGTTGAGAAGTTAATTGCTAATACCTTGGCGCATAAGGTCTCTGCAAAAAAGCGGCACTTAACGCCTGATGTCACTCTTTTCCCTATGGAAGCTGACTTGCAACTGTCTGGCTATACCCCTTTGGTGGAAGGGGAGCTATTCTCCGACTCAGGGTCATCTGTTGAGAGGCCCAGTGGTCATGACGATTCTGGCTCTGACCCCTGGGCCCCGAATGATACTGATAGACTGTTGGCTCAGATTATTGAGGTTCTGTCTATCTCTCCCCCTGTTGCGGCACCCAGGCAACAGGGGGAACGTTTTCATACTGCTAAGTCTCGCTTGGAATTTCCTGAGCAAGCACATTTGAATAATCTTGTGCTCAAGGAATGGGAGCGTCCCAGTAGACTTCCCAGTGTACCTAAGAGTTGGGATAGGAAGTATCCCTTTCCTGCTGATGTGGTGAAGTGTTGGTCATCCCCTCCCGAAGTGGATGCCCCGATTCTAGGGTTATCTAACACCTCATGCACTCCCCTGACTCTACTACCCTGCGGGATGCTGAGGACCGGCGCATTGACCAGCTGGCGTCCCATGCCTTTGCGTGTGTGGGGACGGCGCTGCGCCCGGTCTGTGCCTCTGCCATTACGGCTGTGGCTATTAGGACCCTGCTCAGAAGTATCCTTGATGGTGCCCCTGATGTGCCTCGTTCGTTGTGATGTTTTTGTGAATTATGTCCTCTCTGCCTTGGATGACGCCATTAGAATGTGTGGCAGAACCTCTGCCCTTGTGGTGGCTATACGCCGCTCGGTTTGGCTGCGCCAGTGGGCTGCTGACAACGCTGCCAAGCAGGCCCTCACTGGTTTTCCCTTCAAAGGACTACGCCTGTTTGGGGACCGCCTGGACCTGTTTGCTAAGGAAGGCAGGTTACCCCAGCGCAGGCGGCAGTCTCGGCCCTTTTGGGGTCAGGGCTCCTTTTCCTCCCCCTACCATGGTGCTAGACAAGCGAGGGGGGGTTTCCTTTACTGGGGCCCGTGGAGACTTCTGGGGTAGGGGCAGAGGACGTGGATGCCCTGGCTCCTCCTGGGGCTCCAAGAACCAGGTAGCGGACCGGTTGAGCAGCGGCTTTCCCCGTCTGGGAGAATAGGCTCTCCATCCTCGGGTGTTTCGCTCACTGTGTCTCCAATGGGGGACCCCGGAGGTGGACCCGTTTGCCTCTCGTCACAATCACAGGCTCCCGAACTTCGTGTCGCTCTCCCAGGATCCTCTGGCTCTGGCAGTGGACGCCATGTCCCTGAGCTGGGGAGTTCTGGGATTTCTATACCTGTTTCCTCCGATACCCATGCTGGGCAGGGTGCTTCGGAAGTTGGCTCTGGAAAAGGTGTCCGCTGTTCTCGTGGCCCCAAGGTGGCCAAGGCGAGTGGGGTTCGCAGACATCGTTCGGCTGGCAGTGGACCAGTTCAATCTGCCTCTTCGGCCCGATCTGCTCACTCAGGGTCGATTGTTACCCCAATTTACCAGCGCTGGGTTTGATGGCCTGGCTGCTGAAACCTCCATCCTGAAGGAGGAGGGTCTTTCTGATTCAGTCATTAAGACTCTGATCAGTGCCCGGAAGAGGTCTTCTTCCATCATCTACTATAGAACTTGGAAAGCCTATATCGCTTGGTGTGAGATAAGATCTTTTCCTTGTAGGGTCTTTTCGGTCTCCAGGATTCTGGAGTTTTTACAATCAGGGCTGGACTCTGGTCTTCAGCTAAGTACGTTGAAAGGGCAAGTTTCTGCCTTATCTATCTTTTTTCAGAAGTGTGTTGCGCTTAAGCCTTTAGTTAAAACTTTTTTCCAGGGGGTTACGCATGTGCGGCCTCCCAGGAAACCATTACTCCCGGTTTGGGATTTGAATTTGGTTCTTTCTGCTCTTCAGGCTCCTCCTTTTGAGCCTTTGCAAGATATTGCTTTGTCTACCCTGACTCAGAAGATTGTCTTCTTGGTAGCGATCACTTCGGTCCAGCGTGTCTCGGAGTTGGCGGCCTTGTCTATCCAGGCGCCTTACTTTGAGAGGCATCAGGATAAAGTGGTTTTTCGGTTCAAGCCAGACTTTCTTCCTAAGGTTGTTTCTGCTTTTCATTTGAACCAAGATATTGTTCTTCCCTCCTTGTGTCCTAATCCTAAGCATGACAAAGAGAGGGTTTTGCATTGTTTGGATGTAGTACGCTGTGTTAAGTACTACTTGATTATCACGTCTCCTTTTCGTAGGACGGATTCCTTTTTTGTTGTACCCCATGGGCCTAAGAAGGGTTTGGCACCAGCCAAATCTGCCATTAGCAAGTGGATACGTCAGGCCGTTACTGCGGCCTATTCTGCTAAGGGGAAAGTTCCCCCTTTTCATATCACTGCTCATTCTACTCGCGCCATTGGGGCGTCTTGCTTTTCAGCACCAAGCTTCTGTTGAACAAGTTTGTAAGGCCGCCACTTGGTCTTCTGTTCACACTTTTTCTAAGTTTTACAAAGTTGATGTGCGAGCCTCAGCGGATGCTGTTTTTGGCCGCAAAGTTCTGCAGACTGCAGTCATTTAAGTTATGCTTCACCTGGCCTTGAGATGCCCATCCCTTGTGGACACTGCTTTTGGATGTCCCAATAAGTGAAGAATATTTAAAAGTGAAGCGGGGTGTGTGGCACACCAAGAATAATACCATTTTGTGAGTACTCACATGATGGATATTGTTGGTGTGCCACACACCCCGCTTCACTCCCACCCTTTTTGGTATTTCCGAAGCCTTTATATGGTGAAGCTTTTTATTTATATCAAATTGATTTTGAGGTTACCGGTGGAATACTGGTACCTTGTCTTTCTGCTTTTTTTTTTAATATACTGGTGATTGAAGGGAGGTACCAGGTATATATAGGCCGGAAAGGGGGCTCGTTACAAGACTTCCTCTCTGCACAGCGTCACCTGGCGGTGAGTTAACCCAATAAGTGAAGAATATTTAAAAGTGAAGCGGGGTGTGTGGCACACCAACAATATCCATTTTTCAGGTGAGTACTCACAAAATGGTATTTTTCAGCACCAGGCTTCTGTTGAACAAGTTTGCAAGGCCGCTACCCACCCTACTTTATGGACACTGCTATTGGATGTCCCGAGTGTAAGTATTCTATCTGAAGTAGGACGTACTGTATACTAAGAATAATACAATTTTGTGATTACTCACCTGTAGAATTGGTATTATGAGTACACAGTACTCCTGCTCCACCCCACCCTTGGTTTTTGCATTGTATTGGATCCCCTGTATGGTGATTGTTATCGTTGTTATAGTTACTAGTTTGGGTTCTTTTAATTCTCCTGGCTTCTCGTTAACTGCTTTTCAATGCTGGGGATTGTGGGAGGTCCCTGGGTATTTGAGGGGCCGGGAGGAGCCTATTTTCGATGTCTCTGCAGTCCAGTGCCATCTGGCGGAATAGTACCCGAGTGTAAGTATTCTATCTGGAGCAGGACGTACTGTATACTCATAATACCAATTCTACAGGTGAGTAATCACAGAATTGTATTTTTTTACTCGGCGGCACACCAAAGTGATGTGATCTCCCAGAGTCTGCTAAAACAGGGACTTGCAGGGCAAATTATTTCAAATTATTTGGTTTATTATTAGACCGGGCCCTTTTGGAGAAGCCAATGCCAACCAGTCCCCTTGCTTTTCCTGATATATTGAAGGATTGAGCCTTTCAAAATATTCTCTCATTTGGAGTGAGGTCCCTGAGGTGGACCAGTATGTACGGGGCCTGATTAGTGCACCATCACATCACTCACAGGCTTTCTTTTAAAGATTCCTCCTTGGATTTCCTGAAATCCTAGAGGAGTTCCTGGGTTTGTACCAAGAAGACACTGAACATTATTCTCAAAGCCCCTAGCATGAAAATTAGTGAATCCATAGTTGTCTGTGGCTTGGGAATTTTTGCTTGCAGAGCTCATACTGCAGATGGCTGCACATGCCATGCCTTTTATTAGTGGGAATGAGGGGAGATGGGGATGCTGCCCACCCAGCCCTGAAGTCTTTAAGACCATGGGTTTTGGCCTCTTTAAAGAGAGTGATGCAATTTCCAGGACACTGTCGTTGGAGTAAGTCCTAAGCCAGAGACTACCCCATAACACTTCCTTTAAAGCAAGGTAGTGGGGCATAAGCGAGTCAGAAAGTATACCTTTCCGCAGGCCCAGGTCTACATGGATTCCTCCCCCTGCTGCCTTTGCACCCCAAACTGATAAGATAATTGCCTATTCCTGATTATGTTCTGGAATATGGAATCTGGATATGTGGAAGCTGCTTCCTGTTCCCTGTCAGATGGAGTGCCACTGGGAAAAGGGGAGTCACTCCCCTGCTACAGAGTTGTAATAGAGGGTATATTCTTGTGTTTTTTTTTTTTACTTTAGTTCAGGAGGGGGATGCAATTAAGCTATTCAGAAGACTTGAGGTATTGGGGACATAAATTATACTTCGGGGGGGGGGGGGGGGTAGGGGGGGGTGCCAGTTATTAGTGCCTCATCTAACCTTCATTGATACACGAGAGACCAGAAGCCAGTAAATGTCCAAAGCCCGTTTTTCCAGATTCAGGTCACAACATTTTCTTCTGGTGCCTGGATGTCGGAGATATTTCCTAGTCCTGGAGGTTACTTTATCCCCTACCCTGATTCTTCAAAGGTTCAAATCGCGAAGTGTTGTCTTAGTCCTCTTTTACTAGCTCTCTCTGTCCATGCTCCTCCTGGATCCTTGACTAGATTTTTCCAAAGGAAAGTTCTGGTTTTCCCACG
>JAQIHN010000791.1:0-25653 GCA_027917425.1 Gastrophryne carolinensis
CGAATGACATGCAAAATTTTCTTTCATCAGAAAAAATTACTTGGGACCACTGAGCAACAGTCCAGTGCTGCTTCTCTGTAGCCCAGATCAGGTGCTTCTGCTGCTGTTTCTGGTTCAAAAGTGGCTTGACCTGGGGAATGCGGCACCTGTAGCCCATTTCCTGCACACCCCTGTGCACGGTGGCTCTGGATGTTTCTACTCCAGACTCAGTCCACTGCTTACGCAGGTCCCCCAATCTTCCTCAGGGTCCGGTCACCTCTTCTCGTTGTGCAGCATTTTCTGCCACATTTTTTCCTTCCCACAGACTTCCCATTGAGGTGCCTTGATACAGCACTCTGGGAACAGCCTATTTGTTCAGAAATTCCTTTCTGGGTCTTACCCTCTTGCTTGAGGGTGTCAATGATGGCCTTCTGGACAGCAGTCAGGTCGGCAGTCTTACCCATGATGGCGGTTTTGAGTAATGAACCAGGCTGGGCTTTTTTAAAAGCCTCAGGAATCTTTTGCAGGTGTTTAGAGTTAATTAGTTGATTCAGATGATTAGGTTAATAGCTGGTTTAGAGAACCTTTTCATGATATGCTAATTTTTTGAGATAGGCTTTTGGGGTTTTCATGAGCTGTATGGCAAAATCATCAGTATTAAAACAAAAAAAGACCTGAAAAATTTCAGCTGGTGTGCAATGAATCTCAAACATATGAAAGTTTAATTTTTATCATTTCATTATGGAAAAAAATGAACTTTAGCACTATATGCTAATTTTTTGAGAAGAACCTGTATATGCACAAAGATATACATGCAAGTAAAAAAAACTAAGTGCTCCTTTATTATGTATTTCTAGATGCTTCGGGAGCGGGTGAGGTAGTGGAGGAGGAGGCAGCAGAGATGCTTGAAGATGATCCTGGTGAAGGTGAGTGATGTCAGCCAGACTGGGAGCCAGATATTTGGGGAATAGTGACCCTGTCCAACAACTAAACAAATTTCACATGTTTCTCTAGGGACTTCTTCACAGCATAGCCAGGACCAAGGGCATCCTGTTGGCCCCAACCAGCCACCAACAAAGTAAGTAGCCATGCCATTATTCAGAATTATGTGTTTTTGGCTAATAACACACACATAAATAAAGGCATAGCCAATGTAAAGTTAACACTTTCATGTGGGCACTTCGTTAGCTTAAAGCGGACCATAACTCGTATTAAGAGCCTAGCTAATAAGTATCCCACACACTGTACATACAGATTGCGAACATTCTAAAACAGCCTACCAGCATCTACTGGATGTTAGGAGCCTTTACACATACAAGATGGCGGCATAGGGAATGCGCAATATTTACAGGCAGCATGGCATCCAGATTTTGCGAAGTAATGTGCTGCCATGCATTGTGGGACTGCTGACCTTTACCTGAACCCAGCTATGCTGTGTATTACCAAAGCACAACTGTAACCTGCTCCCCTGTACTTTATCCCACTCTCCTCTCCTCATTAAGTGTTATGCTTCTGAGTCCAGATGGCGACGCAGTAATAAAAAAGGCACCAAAATGTACTTTTATATGGTGCCGAATTATTTGTAAAGAGTTTTTGGTTTTCATAACATCATGTTTAAGTTCCGTTTTAAGGAGTTTCAAGACTTACCTGTGGGAAAAGCATTTCCTTTATTACTTTGAAGAATGACATATGTCATGCATTTACATGTATTTGACTAACCAAAAATCTATTCCCAGCATACAAACCGGTCTGGTACCACTATTTATGTTTATTTCTCTCTTGGTTACAGGGATGATCCCACAAACAGTGGCTGACAAAAAAAAAACGAATCAAGGAGTTGGTGGCCGAGCTGATGGCCATACAGGCGACGTTGGGGCCAACTGAAGAAGAAGAGGAGGAGGATTAGTGCCCTTGGTCCTGGCTAAATTTTGTAAATAGTTTTTAACATTTTAGATAAAATGTTTTAAAAGTTGTATACACACAAAAAATTTTAAAACAAACAAATTTCTAAAAAATAAATTATATTTTAATGCATAATAAATGTGTCATTTATAATATGGTAAACAAAATACATTTCCACAAACACGAAAAAACATGCTTAAAAACATATAGACATATGTACATTAAGTGGTTTGGGTAAGTTTTAGGCTCGTCAAAATGAAGAAGAATGCAACCGCTAAGGGGTTTGGGTAAGTTTTAGGCTCGTCAAAATGAAGAAAAATGCAAACGCTAAGGGGTTTGGGTAAGTTTTAGGGTCCGATAAATGCAGAAAAATGCAAGCGCTAAGGGGTTTGGGTAAGTTTTAGGCTCGTCAAAATGAAGAAAAATGCAAGCGCTAAGGGGTTTGGGTAAGTTTTAGGGTCCGATAAATGCAGAAAAATGCAAGCACTAAGGGGTTTGGATACGTTTTAGGCTCGTCAAAATGAAGAAAAATGCAAGCGCTAAGGGGTTTGGGTAAGTTTTAGGGTCCGATAAATGAAGACAAATGCAAGCGCTAAGGGGTTTGGGTAAGTTTTAGGCTCGTCAAAATGAAGAAAAATGCAAGCGCTAAGGGGTTTGGGTAAGTTTTAGGGTCCGATAAATGAAGAAAAATGCAAGCGCTAAGGGGTTTGGGTAAGTTTTAGGGTCCGATAAATGAAGAAAAATGCAAGCGCTAAGGGGTTTGGGTAAGTTTTAGGCTCGTCAAAATGAAGAAAAATGCAAGCGCTAAGGGGTTTGGGTAAGTTTTAGGGTCCGATAAATGAAGACAAATGCAAGCGCTAAGGGGTTTGGGTAAGTTTTAGGCTCGTCAAAATGAAGAAAAATGCAAGCGCTAAGGGGTTTGGGTAAGTTTTAGGCTCGTCAAAATGAAGAAAAATGCAAGCGCTAAGGGGTTTGGGTAAGTTTTAGGGTCCGATAAATGAAGAAAAATGCAAGCGCTAAGGGGTTTGGGTAAGTTTTAGGCTCGTCAAAATGAAGAAAAATGCAAGCGCTAAGGGGTTTGGGTAAGTTTTAGGGTCCGATAAATGAAGAAAAATGCAAGCGCTAAGGGGTTTGGGTAAGTTTTAGGCTCGTCAAAATGAAGAAAAATGCAAGCGCTAAGGGGTTTGGGTTTTAGGCTCGTCAAAATGAAGAAAAATGCAAGCGCTAAGGGGTTTGGGTAAGTTTTAGGGTCCGATAAATGAAGAAAAATGCAAGCGCTAAGGGGTTTGGGTAAGTTTTAGGCTCGTCAAAATGAAGAAAAATGCAAGCGCTAAGGGGTTTGGGTAAGTTTTAGGGTCCGATAAATGAAGAAAAATGCAAGCGCTAAGGGGTTTGGGTAAGTTTTAGGGTCCGATAAATGAAGAAAAATGCAAGCGCTAAGGGGTTTGGGTAAGTTTTAGGCTCGTCAAAATGAAGAAGAATGCAAGCGCTAAGGGGTTTGGGTAAGTTTGAGGGTTCATAAAGGTAAGTGTTAGACTGGCACGAAGAAGTAGTGGTGAGATTGGTAGTGTCAGATAGGGCCCACATTGGTTTTGGGAGTGTAGCTTGGATCGCGCATGCGCAAGACCTTATATATATATGAAGGAACCAATATATACCCAATTAATTGGAAGAGGTGGACGATGGAAGAGGGCAAAAAAACAGGCTGCCGCCGCAACAAGTGATCACATCAACCTGTATTTTACGATAGACAAATGACTGAGCCAAGTTCGGAAGATAACATACGAACGGACGGGCTTTTTACGATAGGAAACGTATTAGCTTATAGAATCACTCGCAAGTTCATACGAGTGCACGAGCGTTCGGGAAAAATAGGATGTTCGGCAACAAAATCAAAGCAGTAACATGTTTCTTTGAATCGACCCTATTGTGTAGTGTTTTTTGTAAGAAAAAAATTTAATTTTATCAATAAAATTGTATTGCGTATAAAAGCCCATTTCTCCCGGTTACAATGGTACCACATATGTATTGGTAGACACCCTTTCCTGCCCAGGAGACACCCCCAAATTGACACAGCGCTTTAGGAGATTTTCATATAAAATACAACAGCTATGAGCACCTTGCAGTTTTTCAAGAAAAACAACCCTTTACATTTGAAATACCCCACACAAAGTATATATTCCATGAAAGTACACACCTCAAGCTTTCAAGGAGTACCAGGCTTGTTGTTATGGGCAGAGCTTTCTTTAAGTAATCCTACGGCGAATAACTTGTTTGCAGAGGGTTTTACTAAAAAAAAAAAAAAAATAAGCAGAATCAAAACCACATTCTTCTAAAGAAAATAATATGCCAACAAGAAAAAACACCCTAAAATCTGAAAGAGCAAGGTCTCCTGAACAGACCAACACCAAACATGCATAGCTACTTCGCAGGGTAGGGTTGCCAAACACCCAAACCTAAAGCATGCGCATAAAGGTAATTTCACCTCATTATTTCAGCTCTGCTGACAAAGTGCGCACCTTACACTTTTTTAACCAAAACGACCCTTTACATATAAAATACCCCCCACAAACCATATATTCCCTGAAAGTACTCTCAACCTTTCTAGGCGTACCAGGTTGGTAGTTGTGGGCGCAGCTTTCTGGATGCAAACGTGTGAAGAATTCATTGGTTGCACAGCATTTCCCTGCAAAAATACTAAAACATAGATGCAGGTGGGATGATTTGTAATGTTGGCAATCTGTATGTACAGGGTGTGTGAAACATATAACATAAGACCAGACTCTGATTCAGAGTGAACGGCCACTTTAAGGCACAACCCAAAATTGGCTTTCACTGTAAATGTGTGTGTTAATGACATTAAATTCGAAACTTCTGATGCAACACATATGGCTCTGTGTGTAAAAGTAAAAGCTCTGTTTACATTATGTTTTTCAGATCATGCTTCAGCGCCGGTATGACTTCGCGCCCAATGTGTGTGAAAAAAGGGACATCGCCCGGGAGATCATCACGGAAATACACCGTGTGACCAATACCACTTTCACTCACACACAGATAATGCAGCATTGGTCGGACCTGAGACGGCTGCACATGTCCCGGGTGCGGAGGTTTTTCGGGATCCATTTTCCAAGTAAGTACAAAGCGATTGCATGGTATATGTTCCAAATTTATAAGTTATGCCTTTATTTATAATGACTTTTCTTGGTTAGTGTTGGAAATGGATTTCCGCATTCGCCGCACCCGGAGGCGCACAGGCCGACCAGTGCTGCATGATTCTGCATCTGTGAGTGAAGGTGGTGGATCTCCCGGGCGACGGACCTACCCCTCCTCTGTGGCCTCCTCAGACCAGCCCCTGGACCTTACCACAGAGGAGGGGCTCAACCGCGTGGGCGCGGAGTCATACCCTGCCAGGTATGGGGAAGGCTCTGGTATGTCACTCTTCATGTATATGCACAAAGATATACATGCAAGTAAAAAAACTAAGTGCTCCTTTATTATGTATTTCTAGATGCTTCGGGAGCGGGTGAGGTAGTGGAGGAGGAGGCAGCAGAGATGCTTGAAGATGATCCTGGCGAAGGTGAGTGATGTCAGCCAGACTGGGAGCCAAATATTTGGGGAATAGTGACTCTGTCCAACAACTAAACAAATTTCACATGTTTCTCCAGGGACTTCTTCACAGCATAGCCAGGACCAAGGGCATCCTGTTGGCCCCAACCAGCCATCTGTCGGCCACCAACAAAGTAAGTAGCCATGCCATTAGTCAGAATTATGTCTTTTTTGCTAACAACACACACATAACTAAAGGCGTAGCCAATGTATAGTTAACACTTTCATGTGGGCACTTCGTTAGCTTAAAGCGGACCATAACTCGTATTAAGAGCCTAGCTAATAAGTATCCCACACACTGTACATACAGATTGCGAACATTCTAAAACAGCCTACCAGCATCTACTGGATGTTAGGAGCCTTTACACATACAAGATGGCGGCATAGGGAATGCGCAATATTTACAGGCAGCATGGCATCCAGATTTTGCGAAGTAATGTGCTGCCATGCATTGTGGGACTGCTGACCTTTACCTGAACCCAGCTATGCTGTGTATTACCAAAGCACAACTGTAACCTGCTCCCCTGTACTTTATCCCACTCTCCTCTCCTCATTAAGTGTTATGCTTCTGAGTCCAGATGGCGACGCAGTAATAAAAAATGCACCAAAATGTACTTTTATATGGTGCCGAATTATTTGTAAAGAGTTTTTGGTTTTCATAACATCATGTTTAAGTTCCGTTTTAAGGAGTTTCAAGACTTACCTGTGGGAAAAGCATTTCCTTTATTACTTTGAAGAATGACATATGTCATGCATTTACATGTATTTTACTAACCAAAAATCTATTCCCAGCATACAAACCGGTCTGGTACCACTATTTATGTTTATTTCTCTCTTGGTTACAGGGATGATCCCACAAACAGTGGCTGACAAAAAAAAACGAATCAAGGAGTTGGTGGCCGAGCTGATGGCCATACAGGCGACGTTGGGGCCAACTGAAGAAGAAGAGGAGGAGGATTAGTGCCCTTGGTCCTGGCTAAATTTTGTAAATAGTTTTTAACATTTTAGATAAAATGTTTTAAAAGTTGTATACACACAAAAAATTTTAAAACAAACAAATTTCTAAAAAATAAATTATATTTTAATGCATAATAAATGTGTCATTTATAATATGGTAAACAAAATACATTTCCACAAACACGAAAAAACATGCTTAAAAACATATAGACATATGTACATTAAGTGGTTTGGGTAAGTTTTAGGCTCGTCAAAATGAAGAAGAATGCAACCGCTAAGGGGTTTGGGTAAGTTTTAGGTTCGTCAAAATGAAGAAAAATGCAAGCGCTAAGGGGTTTGGGTAAGTTTTAGGGTCCGATAAATGCAGAAAAATGCAAGCGTTAAGGGGTTTGGGTAAGTTTTAGGCTCGTCAAAATGAAGAAAAATGCAAGCGCTAAGGGGTTTGGGTAAGTTTTAGGGTCCGATAAATGAAGAAAAATGCAAGCGCTAAGGGGTTTGGGTAAGTTTTAGGCTCGTCAAAATGAAGAAAAATGCAAGCGCTAAGGGGTTTGGGTAAGTTTTAGGGTCCGATAAATGAAGAAAAATGCAAGCGCTAAGGGGTTTGGGTAAGTTTTAGGCTCGTCAAAATGAAGAAAAATGCAAGCGCTAAGGGGTTTGGGTAAGTTTTAGGGTCCGATAAATGAAGATAAATGCAAGCGCTAAGGGGTTTGGGTAAGTTTTAGGCTCGTCAAAATGAAGAAAAATGCAAGCGCTAAGGGGTTTGGGTAAGTTTTAGGGTCCGATAAATGAAGAAAAATGCAAGCGCTAAGGGGTTTGGGTAAGTTTTAGGCTCGTCAAAATGAAGAAAAATGCAAGCGCTAAAGGGTTTGGGTAAGTTTTAGGGTCCGATAAATGAAGAAAAATGCAAGCGCTAAGGGGTTTGGGTAAGTTTTAGGCTCGTCAAAATGAAGAAAAATGCAAGCGCTAAGGGGTTTGGGTAAGTTTTAGGGTCCGATAAATGAAGAAAAATGCAAGCGCTAAGGGGTTTGGGTAAGTTTTAGGCTCGTCAAAATGAAGAAGAATGCAAGCGCTAAGGGGTTTGGGTAAGTTTGAGGGTTCATAAAGGTAAGTGTTAGACTGGCACGAAGTAGTAGTGGTGAGATTGGTAGTGTCAGATAGGGCCCACATTGGTTTTGGGAGTGTAGCTTGGATCGCGCATGCGCAAGACCTTATATATATACGAAGGAACCAATATAAGAGGCCAAAATCCATTGAAAACCAGAGGCAAACGCAATTAATTGGAAGAGGTGGACAATGGAAGAGGGCAAAAAAACAGGCTGCCGCCGCAACAAGTGATCACATCAACCTGTATTTTACGATAGACAAATGACTGAGCCAAGTTCGGAAGATAACATACGAATGGACGGGCTTTTTACGATAGGAAATGTATTAGCTTATAGAATCACTCGCAAGTTCATACGAGTGCACGAGCGTTCGGGAAAAATAGGATGTTCGGCAACAAAATCAAAGCAGTAACATGTTTCTTTGAATCGACCCTATTGTGTAGTGTTTTTTGTAAGAAAAAAAATTAATTTTATCAATAAAATTGTATTGCGTATAAAAGCCCATTTCTCCCGGTTACAATGGTACCACATATGTATTGGTAGACACCCTTTCCTGCCCAGGAGACACCCCCAAATTGACACAGCGCTTTAGGAGATTTTCATATAAAATACAACAGCTATGAGCACCTTGCAGTTTTTCAAGAAAAACAACCCTTTACATTTGAAATACCCCACACAAAGTATATATTCCATGAAAGTACACACCTCAAGCTTTCAAGGAGTACCAGGCTTGTTGTTATGGGCAGAGCTTTCTTTAAGTAATCCTACGGCGAATAACTTGATTGCAGAGGGTTTTACTAAAAAAAAAAATAAATAAGCAGAATCAAAACCACATTCTTCTAAAGAAAATAATATGCCAACAAGAAAAAACACCCTAAATCTGAAAGAGCAAGGTCCCCTGAACAGAACAACACCAAACATGCATAGCTACTTCGCAGGGTAGGGTTGCCAAACACCCAAACCTAAAGCATGCGCATAAAGGTAATTTCACCTCATTATTTCAGCTCTGCTGACAAAGTGCGCACCTTACACTTTTTTAACCAAAACGACCCTTTACATATAAAATACCCCCCACAAACCATATATTCCCTGAAAGTACTCTCAACCTTTCTAGGCGTACCAGGTTGGTAGTTGTGGGCGCAGCTTTCTGGACGCAAACGTGTGAAGAATTCATTGGTTGCACAGCATTTCCCTGCAAAAATACTAAAAAAAACACAATCCACACCACATTTTAATAAAAAAATAATATGCCAACAAGAAAAAAACACACTAAATCTGTGAACAGAACAACACCAAACATACATAGCTACTTTGCAAGGTAGGGTTGCCAAACACCCAAACCTTATATTTGGATTGTTGAACTTGAATCTTAATTTGTTGTAGGAGTTATTGTTTTAGTTGGTTACCTTTGCTTTGTGTAATTATTTTATATTTGGTTGCAGGAACCGCAAGATGGGCCACTCGCCCTTGCTCCTGTTGCCCGTTCTTTGCCTGCAGAATGCGGGCCAGGGGTTCTCAAATCGGGCACTATGCAAAACCCTGCCCGTGGCGAGGGCCCTCTGGCTTTTGAAGTCCAGATTTAGGTGTTTGGACCATACAGGGAACGGGGGGGGGGGGGGGGGCACTGCAGTATGACCCCAACAAGGTTATACCAATATTTTATTTTACGTTTTTTAACAGGGACCACACGTGCCAGAGTGGCAAAACTGAGTGTCAGGGTCCTTCAGTTGGTGGGCGAGATGCAGGAGCTGCGCAACTTGTTGGGGACCACAGACGAAGAATAATATTCTGTGGCCTGCCATTGCTATGTATTTTGTTTTTTATAGTTGTAAAAATGTGACATTTTCAAAAATTGGAATAAAAAAAAATGTTACATTGTCATTTCATTTACAAAATACATTAACACAAAATTAGTGGGCCCAGAAATATTTAAAGATGAATATTCACATGACCGAGAAGTGATATGGGTAAGTTTTAGGGGGCTAAAATGGAACAAGAACCTAACCAAGAAGTAGTTTGGGTGAGCTTTAAAGGTCCAAAAGGGAAGATGGAGGATAGGGCTAAGTGATTTAGCAAAACATTGTAGTAGAAGTGAGGGTGGCAAATATTTAGGCGAGCACTTTAATGAGTTAAGTTTGTAGTGCGCAGGCGCAAGATCGTAAGGATTTCCGTCTGGACGATTATTTATTGAAAAAGGGAAACAGAAACTAACGGGAAACGTAAAGGATTCGTGGGAGGATACTATGGGAAAAGGGCAAAAACGAAAGCCTACGTTGTAACATGTGAAAATGAAACGGAAATGTCTGGATGGAAAATTACATCCTCGTATTCATAATCTGCCATACGAACGGACGGAAACTTTACAGAAGGTTTTCAATGCATGCACAGAATCGCTCGTACACTCATACGAGAGTGGAAACATTTCCAAAAAAAAACAGATCGGAACTAAAACGGACTTTTTTTTGTCTCTCTGAATCAAGCCTAATATCCAACATACAAAGCTACTTTCAAGGTTAGGGTTGCCAAACACCCAAAAGTATAGCATGTTCTATAAAAGACACACCAAACAACCCACATTTCTTGATGGTACTAAGAGGTGCAGTCAGGGTTAGCTGTGATGTTCAATTAGGGTACAGTAGCTGTGACATCAGATTATAAGTAGAGATGAGCGAACTTTTGAAAAATTCGATTCGACTGATTCGCCGAATTTTCCGACAAAAATCGTTTCGACCCGAATAAATTCGCGACGAATCGCTATTAAAAACGGCTATTTCTGAGCCTCCTACAGCCTCAATAGGGTTGTAAACCATTCAGCCTTGCTGTAACACGCACAGGATGCGTGCTGGGTTAGTTAAATAATACTTTGAAGAAATATCACATGCAGATCAGAGGCATCGCTAATAGAATCGCAGAGCGGCACAATTGCAGAGAGTTGAAGTGGCATCACTATGAGGGGCAGAAGGAGCCCAAATATACACTGGAGTTGGCCTCAGGAGCCCAAAAATTGGATGAATCACACCCTGGAGTTGGCAGAAGTTGGCAGCAGCAGCAGCAGGAGCCCAAATATACACTGGAGTTGGCTTCAGGAGCCCAAAAATTGGATGAATCACACCCTGGAGTTGGCAGGAGTTGACACCAGCAGCAGCAGGAGCCCAAATATACACTGGAGTTGGCTTCAGGAGCCCAAAAATTGGATGAATCACACCCTGGAGTTGGCAGAAGTTGGCAGCAGCAGCAGGAGCCCAAATATACACTGGAGTTGGCCTCAGGAGCCCAAAAATTGGATGAATCACACCCTGGAGTTGGCAGAAGTTGGCAGCAGCAGCAGCAGGAGCCCAAATATACACTGGAGTTGGCCTCAGGAGCCCAAAAATTGGATGAATCACACCCTGGAGTTGGCAGGAGTTGACAGTAGCAGCAGCAGGAGCCCAAATATACACTGGAGTTGGCCTCAGGAGCCCAAAAATTGGATGAATCACACCCTGGAGTTGGCAGAAGTTGGCAGCAGCAGCAGCAGGAGCCCAAATATACACTGGAGTTGGCTTCAGGAGCCCAAAAATTGGATGAATCACACCCTGGAGTTGGCAGGAGTTGACACCAGCAGCAGCAGGAGCCCAAATATACACTGGAGTTGGCTTCAGGAGCCCAAAAATTGGATGAATCACACCCTGGAGTTGGCAGAAGTTGGCAGCAGCAGCAGCAGGAGCCCAAATATACACTGGAGTTGGCCTCAGGAGCCCAAAAATTGGATGAATCACACCCTGGAGTTGGCAGAAGTTGGCAGCAGCAGCAGCAGGAGCCCAAATATACACTGGAGTTGGCCTCAGGAGCCCAAAAATTGGATGAATCACACCCTGGAGTTGGCAGAAGTTGGCAGCAGCAGCAGCAGGAGCCCAAATATACACTGGAGTTGGCTTCAGGAGCCCAAAAATTGGATGAATCACACCCTGGAGTTGGCAGGAGTTGACACCAGCAGCAGCAGGAGCCCAAATATACACTGGAGTTGGCTTCAGGAGCCCAAAAATTGGATGAATCACACCCTGGAGTTGGCAGAAGTTGGCAGCAGCAGCAGCAGGAGCCCAAATATACACTGGAGTTGGCCTCAGGAGCCCAAAAATTGGATGAATCACACCCTGGAGTTGGCAGAAGTTGGCAGCAGCAGGAGCCCAAATATACACTGGAGTTGGCCTCAGGAGCCCAAAAATTGGATGAATCACACCCTGGAGTTGGCAGGAGTTGACAGTAGCAGCAGCAGGAGCCCAAATATACACTGGAGTTGGCCTCAGGAGCCCAAAAATTGGATGAATCACACCCTGGAGTTGGCAGGAGTTGGCAGCAGCAGCAGCAGGAGCCCAAATATACACTGGAGTTGGCCTCAGGAGCCCAAAAATTGGATGAATCACACCCTGGAGTTGGCAGAAGTTGGCAGCAGCAGCAGCAGGAGCCCAAATATACACTGGAGTTGGCTTCAGGAGCCCAAAAATTGGATGAATCACACCCTGGAGTTGGCAGAAGTTGGCAGCAGCAGCAGCAGGAGCCCAAATATACACTGGAGTTGGCCTCAGGAGCCCAAAAATTGGATGAATCACACCCTGGAGTTGGCAGAAGTTGGCAGCAGCAGCAGCAGGAGCCCAAATATACACTGGAGTTGGCCTCAGGAGCCCAAAAATTGGATGAATCACACCCTGGAGTTGGCAGAAGTTGGCAGCAGCAGCAGCAGGAGCCCAAATATACACTGGAGTTGGCCTCAGGAGCCCAAAAATTGGATGAATCACACCCTGGAGTTGGCAGGAGTTGACAGTAGCAGCAGCAGGAGCCCAAATATACACTGGAGTTGGCCTCAGGAGCCCAAAAATTGGATGAATCACACCCTGGAGTTGGCAGAAGTTGGCAGCAGCAGCAGCAGGAGCCCAAATATACACTGGAGTTGGCCTCAGGAGCCCAAAAATTGGATGAATCACACCCTGGAGTTGGCAGGAGTTGACACCAGCAGCAGCAGGAGCCCAAATATACACTGGAGTTGGCTTCAGGAGCCCAAAAATTGGATGAATCACACCCTGGAGTTGGCAGAAGTTGGCAGCAGCAGCAGCAGGAGCCCAAATATACACTGGAGTTGGCCTCAGGAGCCCAAAAATTGGATGAATCACACCCTGGAGTTGGCAGAAGTTGGCAGCAGCAGCAGCAGGAGCCCAAATATACACTGGAGTTGGCCTCAGGAGCCCAAAAATTGGATGAATCACACCCTGGAGTTGGCAGGAGTTGACAGTAGCAGCAGCAGGAGCCCAAATATACACTGGAGTTGGCCTCAGGAGCCCAAAAATTGGATGAATCACACCCTGGAGTTGGCAGGAGTTGACAGTAGCAGCAGCAGGAGCCCAAATATACACTGGAGTTGGCTTCAGGAGCCCAAAAATTGGATGAATCACACCCTGGAGTTGGCAGGAGTTGACACCAGCAGCAGCAGGAGCCCAAATATACACTGGAGTTGGCTTCAGGAGCCCAAAAATTGGATGAATCACACCCTGGAGTTGGCAGAAGTTGGCAGCAGCAGCAGCAGGAGCCCAAATATACACTGGAGTTGGCCTCAGGAGCCCAAAAATTGGATGAATCACACCCTGGAGTTGGCAGAAGTTGGCAGCAGCAGCAGCAGGAGCCCAAATATACACTGGAGTTGGCTTCAGGAGCCCAAAAATTGGATGAATCACACCCTGGAGTTGGCAGGAGTTGACACCAGCAGCAGCAGGAGCCCAAATATACACTGGAGTTGGCCTCAGGAGCCCAAAAATTGGATGAATCACACCCTGGAGTTGGCAGAAGTTGGCAGCAGCAGCAGCAGGAGCCCAAATATACACTGGAGTTGGCCTCAGGAGCCCAAAAATTGGATGAATCACACCCTGGAGTTGGCAGAAGTTGGCAGCAGCAGCAGCAGCAGGAGCCCAAATATACACTGGAGTTGGCCTCAGGAGCCCAAAAATTGGATGAATCACACCCTGGAGTTGGCAGGAGTTGACAGTAGCAGCAGCAGGAGCCCAAATATACACTGGAGTTGGCCTCAGGAGCCCAAAAATTGGATGAATCACACCCTGGAGTTGGCAGAAGTTGGCAGCAGCAGCAGCAGGAGCCCAAATATACACTGGAGTTGGCCTCAGGAGCCCAAAAATTGGATGAATCACACCCTGGAGTTGGCAGAAGTTGGCAGCAGCAGCAGCAGGAGCCCAAATATACACTGGAGTTGGCCTCAGGAGCCCAAAAATTGGATGAATCACACCCTGGAGTTGGCAGGAGTTGACAGTAGCAGCAGCAGGAGCCCAAATATACACTGGAGTTGGCCTCAGGAGCCCAAAAATTGGATGAATCACACCCTGGAGTTGGCAGAAGTTGGCAGCAGCAGCAGCAGGAGCCCAAATATACACTGGAGTTGGCCTCAGGAGCCCAAAAATTGGATGAATCACACCCTGGAGTTGGCAGGAGTTGACAGTAGCAGCAGCAGGAGCCCAAATATACACTGGATTTGGCTTCAGGAGCCCAAAAATTGGATGAATCACACCCTGGAGTTGGCAGAAGTTGGCAGCAGCAGCAGCAGGAGCCCAAATATACACTGGAGTTGGCCTCAGGAGCCCAAAAATTGGATGAATCACACCCTGGAGTTGGCAGGAGTTGACAGTAGCAGCAGCAGGAGCCCAAATATACACTGGATTTGGCTTCAGGAGCCCAAAAATTGGATGAATCACACCCTGGAGTTGGCAGGAGTTGACACCAGCAGCAGCAGGAGCCCAAATATACACTGGAGTTGGCTTCAGGAGCCCAAAAATTGGATGAATCACACCCTGGAGTTGGCAGAAGTTGGCAGCAGCAGCAGCAGGAGCCCAAATATACACTGGAGTTGGCCTCAGGAGCCCAAAAATTGGATGAATCACACCCTGGAGTTGGCAGAAGTTGGCAGCAGCAGCAGCAGGAGCCCAAATATACACTGGAGTTGGCCTCAGGAGCCCAAAAATTGGATGAATCACACCCTGGAGTTGGCAGGAGTTGACAGTAGCAGCAGCAGGAGCCCAAATATACACTGGAGTTGGCCTCAGGAGCCCAAAAATTGGATGAATCACACCCTGGAGTTGGCAGGAGTTGACAGTAGCAGCAGCAGGAGCCCAAATATACACTGGAGTTGGCTTCAGGAGCCCAAAAATTGGATGAATCACACCCTGGAGTTGGCAGGAGTTGACACCAGCAGCAGCAGGAGCCCAAATATACACTGGAGTTGGCTTCAGGAGCCCAAAAATTGGATGAATCACACCCTGGAGTTGGCAGAAGTTGGCAGCAGCAGCAGCAGGAGCCCAAATATACACTGGAGTTGGCCTCAGGAGCCCAAAAATTGGATGAATCACACCCTGGAGTTGGCAGAAGTTGGCAGCAGCAGCAGCAGGAGCCCAAATATACACTGGAGTTGGCTTCAGGAGCCCAAAAATTGGATGAATCACACCCTGGAGTTGGCAGGAGTTGACACCAGCAGCAGCAGGAGCCCAAATATACACTGGAGTTGGCTTCAGGAGCCCAAAAATTGGATGAATCACACCCTGGAGTTGGCAGAAGTTGGCAGCAGCAGCAGCAGGAGCCCAAATATACACTGGAGTTGGCCTCAGGAGCCCAAAAATTGGATGAATCACACCCTGGAGTTGGCAGGAGTTGACAGTAGCAGCAGCAGGAGCCCAAATATACACTGGATTTGGCTTCAGGAGCCCAAAAATTGGATGAATCACACCCTGGAGTTGGCAGGAGTTGACACCAGCAGCAGCAGGAGCCCAAATATACACTGGAGTTGGCTTCAGGAGCCCAAAAATTGGATGAATCACACCCTGGAGTTGGCAGAAGTTGGCAGCAGCAGCAGCAGGAGCCCAAATATACACTGGAGTTGGCCTCAGGAGCCCAAAAATTGGATGAATCACACCCTGGAGTTGGCAGAAGTTGGCAGCAGCAGCAGCAGGAGCCCAAATATACACTGGAGTTGGCCTCAGGAGCCCAAAAATTGGATGAATCACACCCTGGAGTTGGCAGGAGTTGACAGTAGCAGCAGCAGGAGCCCAAATATACACTGGAGTTGGCCTCAGGAGCCCAAAAATTGGATGAATCACACCCTGGAGTTGGCAGAAGTTGGCAGCAGCAGCAGCAGGAGCCCAAATATACACTGGAGTTGGCCTCAGGAGCCCAAAAATTGGATGAATCACACCCTGGAGTTGGCAGAAGTTGGCAGCAGCAGCAGCAGGAGCCCAAATATACACTGGAGTTGGCCTCAGGAGCCCAAAAATTGGATGAATCACACCCTGGAGTTGGCAGGAGTTGACAGTAGCAGCAGCAGGAGCCCAAATATACACTGGAGTTGGCCTCAGGAGCCCAAAAATTGGATGAATCACACCCTGGAGTTGGCAGAAGTTGGCAGCAGCAGCAGCAGGAGCCCAAATATACACTGGAGTTGGCCTCAGGAGCCCAAAAATTGGATGAATCACACCCTGGAGTTGGCAGAAGTTGGCAGCAGCAGCAGCAGGAGCCCAAATATACACTGGAGTTGGCCTCAGGAGCCCAAAAATTGGATGAATCACACCCTGGAGTTGGCAGGAGTTGACAGTAGCAGCAGCAGGAGCCCAAATATACACTGGAGTTGGCCTCAGGAGCCCAAAAATTGGATGAATCACACCCTGGAGTTGGCAGGAGTTGGCAGCAGCAGCAGCAGGAGCCCAAAAAATGGCCTAAAGACATAAATATGTTTTGCACCATTTGGAAAGTGTAAAACGTGGCACCATGCTGAATCTAGTCGCATGCATCAGGCATTGGTGGGTGGAAATCCTGGCTGATCCATCCCTGATTCATTTTGACAAAGGTGAGTCTCTCCACATTTTTAGTTGACAGACGAGTTCTCCTCGCCGTAACTATGGCCCCCGCCGCACTAAACACCCGCTCAGATGGCACGCTACTTGCCGGGCAGGACAGCTTTTCCAGGGCAAACTCTGCTAGTTGCGGCCACAAATCAAGTTTGGCTGCCCAGAAGTCCAGCGGATCCTCAAGGTGTGTTGGCATGGTCATGTCAAAGTATGACATGACCTGCTGGTTCAGGTCCTGCTCCAGGTCTTCCTGCTGCTCATGAGTAGCCTCACTATGCAGGTGTAGAAAGCTACTCATTAGCGACTGAAGACTGAGGCTGCTGCTGCTGATGGAGCTTCTGCTGCTGCTGCTGCCAACCCCCCCAGCGGCCATGGCAGTGGAAGGTGAGCGCAGAGGTCCCCTCGAGTCAGACCTGCGAGAGTATGGACCATGGCGCAGATAGGCATCGGCCAACTGCCTACGTAGAATGTCTTTGTAGTAGTTGAGTTTGTCCTCCCTCTCGGTGGGTTTAAAAAATGCCCCCATTTTGTGCCGGAAGCGAGGGTCCAATAAGGTGGACAGCCAGAAGTCATCCCGCCGACAGATGGAAACAATTCTGGGGTCACTACGCAAGCATGTGAGCATGCTTCGTGCCATTTGCGCAAGTGACTCGGATGGACTACCTGTCTCCATCTCCACTGCATACTGCCACGGTGTGCCCGGGTCCTCTGTCTCTCCTTCCTCAAAAACCTCTAGCTCCTCTGGCTGCTCCTGCTCCTCCTCTCCTGTCCGCTGACTAGATAAACCAGCCATTTCGCCAAGCCTAAACTGTGTTTCGCTGGGCAACTCCTCCTCCTCCTCTTCCTCCTCCTCCTCCTCCAGTTCAGCTCCAACGGGGTTCATGTGGCCGTAAGATGTAAACGCCATGTCTCCAGTGCCCTGACCAGCCATGGTTTCCAACATGTGCTGTAGTACATGAAGCAGTGGAATCACGTCGTTCATCCCGTAATCCTGCCGACTGACAAATAAAGTGGCTTCCTCAAAGGGCCTGAGCAAACGGCAGGTGTCACGTATGAGCTGCCACTGGTTGACATTGAAGTTACACAGGGGAGTCCCCCTATCTGCTTGGATCATCAGGAAATCCGTGATGGCTTTTCTCTGTTCATATAATCGGTCCAACATGTGAAGGGTGGAATTCCAACGGGTGGAAACATCGCAAATCAGACTATGTTGGGGGATACCATTCTGACGCTGTAGCTCAAGAAGGGTGTGTTTGGCGGTGTAGGAGTGGCTGAAGTGCATGCAAAGTTTCCGTGAAGTTGTTAGGATGTCCTGCAGATGGGGGGAACACTTCAGAAACCGCTTGACAACCAGATTGAAGACGTGAGCCATGCAGGGGGCATGGGTCAGGCTTCCTTGGCGCAGCGCAGACAAAATGTTCTTCCCATTGTCGGTAACCATGATTCCCATTTTAAGTTTTCTCGGAGTAAGCCATGTTTGGATTTCCTGATGAATACATTTAAGCAGTTCCTCCCCTGTGTGACTCCGTTCGCCAAGACAAACCATGTGAAGCACTGCGTGACACCTCCGTGCCCTGCACACATGGTAGACTGGAGGGGCACTGAGACTTGAGCCTACAGTGGAGGGTGAGGAGATGGCGGAGGATGAGGAGGCCGAGTCGCACGGTGTCACAGGCCCAATGGGCAGAGAGCGCGGAGGCCGAAGCGGCGTGACCTGTCCAAGTTGCTGCTGCAAAGGGACCACATTCACCCAGTGGGCCGTAAACGACATGTACTGCCCCTGACCGTAGTTACAGCTCCAGATGTCGGCGCTGCCATGTATTTTGCTACACACCGACAGGCTCAAGGACTGGCCCACCTTCTGTTCAACAAAAGTGTGCAGCGCTGGTACTGCCTTCTTGGCAAAGAAATGACGGCTTGGGACTCTCCACCTCGGCTCGGCACAAGCCATCAGTTCTCTGAAAGGTGCAGATTCCACCACCTGAAAAGGGAGCGACTGCAGCACCAGCAACTTGGACAGGAGCACATTCAGCTTCTGCGCCGTAGGATGAGTGGGCGCATACTGCTGTCTCTTGGACATGGCTTCGCTGATGGATTGCTGGCGGGATGCATGACTTGGAGGAGGAGGAGCAGGAGCGACAGAGGATGGGTATGACGCACAGCTGCCTTCGGCTGAGGTGCTGGAGCCTTGGCTGGCAGAAATTGGGAGCTCACTTGGTGAGGAAGCAGACTGGACCACCCCTTGGGAGCCTCGGTTCTCCCAGGTCGTTTTATGGTGACGCATCATATGTTGACGCAGGGCCGTGGTGCCAACATTTGGACCCTGGCCACGCTTCACCTTTTGCCTACATATCTTGCATGTGGCCATGTTACCCTCCTGCGGATGCCTCAGGAAAAACTGCCACACTGCCGAGTAGCTACTTTTCCCACCCCCTGGCCTCACTGATTCACTGCTGCTGTTGCCAACTCCAGGAACCCCTGCTCCACTACCTCCCGATAAGGTAGACTGCCGCACAGCAGGTGCTCTACCCCGGCCCCGGCCGGCTCCAGCCTTTGGAATTGTGCCCCCATGCTGACTGCTACCACCTTGCTGCCTCAGCTGCTGACTCCGGGGCAACCTGCACCCCTCTTCTCCTGATGATGACGATGAAGCCCCTTCATCACCCGGCTCCCAAGTGCGATCGGCTTCATCGTCATCATCATCATCATCACCGAGTTGTGGCTGTACGTCACTGATGTTCGTGGATTCGTCAACAGTGTCTGGCGCAGGAGCTGGAACGCTCGCAGCACCCACGACACTGTCCACATCACTATTTGTCTGCCTAGCTAAAGAAGCCACCTCCATTTCTTGGCTGGGCAGTAGCTGCTGACTGTCCTCTATCTGATGGTCCTCCTCACTAAAGAGTGGAGCTGAACCCAAAGCATAGGATACGTCGCTGGGGGAGGGAACGGCGTAGGCCAGAGGCAATGGGAGGACAGGGACTGCTCTCGGGGCATGCCAACTCAGGGTTGTGTCAGAGGAACCTACCGACCCTAGACTGGGGGTCTCAGACGTAAGTTGTGATGATGTTGTTGATGAGCGCGTCAACCAATCTACCACGGCAGATGCGTTACTGGTGGAGACCCGACCGCTAGCAGATACTGGCAGATTAGGTCTCTCAGCGTGACTCCTGCTGCTACTGGCCCCCAGTCTGATGCGAGCTCTGCCTGCGGAATCTTGGCCTCTGCCACTCCTCTTTTCACTTCCAGGCACTTGTCTGCCCGACATAGTCTAACTGGCGTGGTAGTAGGTGATATTTAAAAAAACCCCGGGCAGCGGTGGGTCTATATGAAACAGAATATAATGCACACCAAAAGTGAGCAGTAACACTCAGCCTCCAACAGGCCTGCTTAGTGTAAATAAGAGAGCTGCTTAGTGTAAATAAAGAGGGGTATGCTATGTTACAGAATGGGATGCCTCAACAGAAGTGCACCTGGCAGGCAGCAGTAAGCCTATGCCCAGCAAAAGTGTCTTATAATATAAATATAATAAGAGCAAATGCTTATATGGTCTTAAACAGAGGCTGCTTTAGTCACAGAATGGGATGCCCTGGGCAGGAATGGACCTGGCAGGGTCCAGTAGTGCTTTGGCCAGCAAAAGTGTCTTTATCAGGCTAATTTCAAATATGATAAGAGCAAATGCTTATATGGTCTTAAACAGAGGCTGCTGTAGTCACAGAATGGGATGCCCCGGGCAGGAATCGACCTGGCAGGGTCCAGTAGTGCTTTGGCCAGCAAAAGTGTCTTTATCAGGCCTAATTTCAAATATGATAAGAGCAAATGCTTATATGGTCTTAAACAGAGGCTGCTTTAGTCACAGAATGGGATGCCCTGGGCAGGAATGGACCTGGCAGGGTCCAGTAGTGCTTTGGCCAGCAAAAGTGTCTTTATCAGGCCTAATTTCAAATATGATAAGAGCAAATGCTTATATGGTCTTAAACAGAGGCTGCTTTAGTCACAGAATGGGATGCCCCAACAGGAATCGACCTGGCAGGGTCCAGTAGTGCTTTGGCCAGCAAAAGTGTCTTTATCAGGCCTAATTTCAAATATGATAAGAGCAAATGCTTATATGGTCTTAAACAGAGGCTGCTGTAGTCACAGAATGGGATGCCCCGGGCAGGAATGGACCTGGCAGGGTCCAGTAGTGCTTTGGCCAGCAAAAGTGTCTTTATCAGGCCTAATTTCAAATATGATAAGAGCAAATGCTTATATGGTCTTAAACAGAGGCTGCTGTAGTCACAGAATGGGATGCCCCGGGCAGGAATGGACCTGGCAGGGTCCAGTAGTGCTTTGGCCAGCAAAAGTGTCTTTATCAGGCCTAATTTCAAATATGATAAGAGCAAATGCTTATATGGTCTTAAACAGAGGCTGCTGTAGTCACAGAATGGGATGCCCTGGGCAGGAATGGACCTGGCAGGGTCCAGTAGTGCTTTGGCCAGCAAAAGTGTCTTTATCAGGCCTAATTTCAAATATGATAAGAGCAAATGCTTATATGGTCTTAAACAGAGGCTGCTGTAGTCACAGAATGGGATGCCCTGGGCAGGAATGGACCTGGCAGGGTCCAGTAGTGCTTTGGCCAGCAAAAGTGTCTTTATCAGGCCTAATTTCAAATATGATAAGAGCAAATGCTTATATGGTCTTAAACAGAGGCTGCTTTAGTCACAGAATGGGATGCCCTGGGCAGGAATGGACCTGGCAGGGTCCAGTAGTGCTTTGGCCAGCAAAAGTGTCTTTATCAGGCTAATTTCAAATATGATAAGAGCAAATGCTTATATGGTCTTAAACAGAGGCTGCTGTAGTCACAGAATGGGATGCCCCGGGCAGGAATGGACCTGGCAGGGTCCAGTAGTGCTTTGGCCAGCAAAAGTGTCTTTATCAGGCCTAATTTCAAATATGATAAGAGCAAATGCTTATATGGTCTTAAACAGAGGCTGCTTTAGTCACAGAATGGGATGCCCTGGGCAGGAATGGACCTGGCAGGGTCCAGTAGTGCTTTGGCCAGCAAAAGTGTCTTTATCAGGCTAATTTCAAATATGATAAGAGCAAATGCTTATATGGTCTTAAACAGAGGCTGCTGTAGTCACAGAATGGGATGCCCTGGGCAGGAATGGACCTGGCAGGGTCCAGTAGTGCTTTGGCCAGCAAAAGTGTCTTTATCAGGCCTAATTTCAAATATGATAAGAGCAAATGCTTATATGGTCTTAAACAGAGGCTGCTGTAGTCACAGAATGGGATGCCCCGGGCAGGAATGGACCTGGCAGGGTCCAGTAGTGCTTTGGCCAGCAAAAGTGTCTTTATCAGGCCTAATTTCAAATATGATAAGAGCAAATGCTTATATGGTCTTAAACAGAGGCTGCTGTAGTCACAGAATGGGATGCCCTGGGCAGGAATGGACCTGGCAGGGTCCAGTAGTGCTTTGGCCAGCAAAAGTGTCTTTATCAGGCCTAATTTCAAATATGATAAGAGCAAATGCTTATATGGTCTTAAACAGAGGCTGCTTTAGTCACAGAATGGGATGCCCTGGGCAGGAATGGACCTGGCAGGGTCCAGTAGTGCTTTGGCCAGCAAAAGTGTCTTTATCAGGCTAATTTCAAATATGATAAGAGCAAATGCTTATATGGTCTTAAACAGAGGCTGCTGTAGTCACAGAATGGGATGCCCCGGGCAGGAATGGACCTGGCAGGGTCCAGTAGTGCTTTGGCCAGCAAAAGTGTCTTTATCAGGCCTAATTTCAAATATGATAAGAGCAAATGCTTATATGGTCTTAAACAGAGGCTGCTGTAGTCACAGAATGGGATGCCCTGGGCAGGAATGGACCTGGCAGGGTCCAGTAGTACTTTGGCCAGCAAAAGTGTCTTTATCAGGCCTAATTTCAAATATGATAAGAGCAAATGCTTATATGGTCTTAAACAGAGGCTGCTTTAGTCACAGAATGGGATGCCCTGGGCAGGAATGGACCTGGCAGGGTCCAGTAGTGCTTTGGCCAGCAAAAGTGTCTTTATCAGGCTAATTTCAAATATGATAAGAGCAAATGCTTATATGGTCTTAAACAGAGGCTGCTGTAGTCACAGAATGGGATGCCCCGGGCAGGAATGGACCTGGCAGGGTCCAGTAGTGCTTTGGCCAGCAAAAGTGTCTTTATCAGGCCTAATTTCAAATATGATAAGAGCAAATGCTTATATGGTCTTAAACAGAGGCTGCTTTAGTCACAGAATGGGATGCCCCGGGCAGGAATGGACCTGGCAGGGTCCAGTAGTGCTTTGGCCAGCAAAAGTGTCTTTATCAGGCCTAATTTCAAATATGATAAGAGCAAATGCTTATATGGTCTTAAACAGAGGCTGCTGTAGTCACAGAATGGGATGCCCCAACAGGAATCGACCTGGCAGGGTCCAGTAGTGCTTTGGCCAGCAAAAGTGTCTTTATCAGGCCTAATTTCAAATATGATAAGAGCAAATGCTTATATGGTCTTAAACAGAGGCTGCTTTAGTCACAGAATGGGATGCCCTGGGCAGGAATGGACCTGGCAGGGTCCAGTAGTGCTTTGGCCAGCAAAAGTGTCTTTATCAGGCCTAATTTCAAATATGATAAGAGCAAATGCTTATATGGTCTTAAACAGAGGCTGCTGTAGTCACAGAATGGGATGCCCTGGGCAGGAATGGACCTGGCAGGGTCCAGTAGTGCTTTGGCCAGCAAAAGTGTCTTTATCAGGCTAATTTCAAATATGATAAGAGCAAATGCTTATATGGTCTTAAACAGAGGCTGCTGTAGTCACAGAATGGGATGCCCCAACAGGAATCGACCTGGCAGGGTCCAGTAGTGCTTTGGCCAGCAAAAGTGTCTTTATCAGGCCTAATTTCAAATATGATAAGAGCAAATGCTTATATGGTCTTAAACAGAGGCTGCTGTAGTCACAGAATGGGATGCCCTGGGCAGGAATGGACCTGGCAGGGTCCAGTAGTGCTTTGGCCAGCAAAAGTGTCTTTATCAGGCCTAATTTCAAATATGATAAGAGCAAATGCTTATATGGTCTTAAACAGAGGCTGCTTTAGTCACAGAATGGGATGCCCTGGGCAGGAATGGACCTGGCAGGGTCCAGTAGTGCTTTGGCCAGCAAAAGTGTCTTTATCAGGCCTAATTTCAAATATGATAAGAGCAAATGCTTATATGGTCTTAAACAGAGGCTGCTGTAGTCACAGAATGGGATGCCCTGGGCAGGAATGGACCTGGCAGGGTCCAGTAGTGCTTTGGCCAGCAAAAGTGTCTTTATCAGGCCTAATTTCAAATATGATAAGAGCAAATGCTTATATGGTCTTAAACAGAGGCTGCTGTAGTCACAGAATGGGATGCCCTGGGCAGGAATGGACCTGGCAGGGTCCAGTAGTGCTTTGGCCAGCAAAAGTGTCTTTATCAGGCTAATTTCAAATATGATAAGAGCAAATGCTTATATGGTCTTAAACAGAGGCTGCTGTAGTCACAGAATGGGATGCCCCAACAGGAATCGACCTGGCAGGGTCCAGTAGTGCTTTGGCCAGCAAAAGTGTCTTTATCAGGCCTAATTTCAAATATGATAAGAGCAAATGCTTATATGGTCTTAAACAGAGGCTGCTTTAGTCACAGAATGGGATGCCCTGGGCAGGAATGGACCTGGCAGGGTCCAGTAGTGCTTTGGCCAGCAAAAGTGTCTTTATCAGGCCTAATTTCAAATATGATAAGAGCAAATGCTTATATGGTCTTAAACAGAGGCTGCTGTAGTCACAGAATGGGATGCCCTGGGCAGGAATGGACCTGGCAGGGTCCAGTAGTGCTTTGGCCAGCAAAAGTGTCTTTATCAGGCCTAATTTCAAATATGATAAGAGCAAATGCTTATATGGTCTTAAACAGAGGCTGCTGTAGTCACAGAATGGGATGCCCTGGGCAGGAATGGACCTGGCAGGGTCCAGTAGTGCTTTGGCCAGCAAAAGTGTCTTTATCAGGCCTAATTTCAAATATGATAAGAGCAAATGCTTATATGGTCTTAAACAGAGGCTGCTGTAGTCACAGAATGGGATGCCCCGGGCAGGAATGGACCTGGCAGGGTCCAGTAGTGCTTTGGCCAGCAAAAGTGTCTTTATCTGGCCTAATTTCAAATATGATAAGAGCAAATGCTTATATGGTCTTAAACAGAGGCTGCTGTAGTCACAGAATGGGATGCCCCGGGCAGGGATGGACCTGGCAGGGTCCAGTAGTGCTTTGGCCAGCAAAAGTGTCTTTATGAGGCCTAATTTCAAATATGATAAGAGCAAATGCTTATATGGTCTTAAACAGAGGCTGCTGTAGTCACAGAATGGGATGCCCTGGGCAGGAATGGACCTGGCAGGGTCCAGTAGTGCTTTGGCCAGCAAAAGTGTCTTTATCAGGCCTAATTTCAAATATGATAAGAGCAAATGCTTATATGGTCTTAAACAGAGGCTGCTTTAGTCACAGAATGGGATGCCCTGGGCAGGAATGGACCTGGCAGGGTCCAGTAGTGCTTTGGCCAGCAAAAGTGTCTTTATCAGGCCTAATTTCAAATATGATAAGAGCAAATGCTTATATGGTCTTAAACAGAGGCTGCTGTAGTCACAGAATGGGATGCCCTGGGCAGGAATGGACCTGGCAGGGTCCAGTAGTGCTTTGGCCAGCAAAAGTGTCTTTATCAGGCCTAATTTCAAATATGATAAGAGCAAATGCTTATATGGTCTTAAACAGAGGCTGCTGTAGTCACAGAATGGGATGCCCTGGGCAGGAATGGACCTGGCAGGGTCCAGTAGTGCTTTGGCCAGCAAAAGTGTCTTTATCAGGCCTAATTTCAAATATGATAAGAGCAAATGCTTATATGGTCTTAAACAGAGGCTGCTGTAGTCACAGAATGGGATGCCCTGGGCAGGAATGGACCTGGCAGGGTCCAGTAGTGCTTTGGCCAGCAAAAGTGTCTTTATCAGGCTAATTTCAAATATGATAAGAGCAAATGCTTATATGGTCTTAAACAGAGGCTGCTGTAGTCACAGAATGGGATGCCCCAACAGGAATCGACCTGGCAGGGTCCAGTAGTGCTTTGGCCAGCAAAAGTGTCTTTATCAGGCCTAATTTCAAATATGATAAGAGCAAATGCTTATATGGTCTTAAACAGAGGCTGCTGTAGTCACAGAATGGGATGCCCTGGGCAGGAATGGACCTGG
>JAQIHN010000792.1:0-25582 GCA_027917425.1 Gastrophryne carolinensis
TCCACTTCAGGCTGTCTGGTCTGGGTTTTGGTCCACTTCATCCTGTCTGGTCTGGGTTTTGGTCCACTTCATCCTGTCTGGTCTGGGTTTTGGTCCACTTCAGGGTGTCTGGTCTGGGTTTTGGTCCACTTCAGGGTGTCTGGTCTGGGTTTTGGTCCACTTCAGGGTGTCTGGTCTGGGTTTTGGTCCACTTCAGGGTGTCGGGTCTGGGTTTTGGTCCACTTCATCCTGTCTGGTCTGGGTTTTGGTCCACTTCAGGCTGTCAGGTCTGGGTTTTGGTCCACTTCATCCTGTCTGGTCTGGGTTTTGGTCCACTTCAGGCTGTCGGGTCTGGGTTTTGGTCCACTTCAGGCTGTCTGGTCTGGGTTTTGGTCCACTTCAGGGTGTCTGGTCTGGGTTTTGGTCCACTTCAGGGTGTCTGGTCTGGGTTTTGGTCCACTTCAGGGTGTCTGGTCTGGGTTTTGGTCCACTTCAGGCTGTCTGGTCTGGGTTTTGGTCCACTTCAGGGTGTCTGGTCTGGGTTTTGGTCCACTTCATCCTGTCTGGTCTGGGTTTTGGTCCACTTCATCCTGTCTGGTCTGGGTTTTGGTCCACTTCATCCTGTCTGGTCTGGGTTTTGGTCCACTTCATCCTGTCTGGTCTGGGTTTTGGTCCACTTCAGGGTGTCGGGTCTGGGTTTTGGTCCACTTCAGGGTGTCGGGTCTGGGTTTTGGTCCACTTCAGGGTGTCGGGTCTGGGTTTTGGTCCACTTCAGGGTGTCTGGTCTGGGTTTTGGTCCACTTCATCCTGTCTGGTCTGGGTTTTGGTCCACTTCAGGGTGTCGGGTCTGGGTTTTGGTCCACTTCAGGCTGTCTGGTCTGGGTTTTGGTCCACTTCATCCTGTCTGGTCTGGGTTTTGGTCCACTTCATCCTGTCTGGTCTGGGTTTTGGTCCACTTCAGGGTGTCGGGTCTGGGTTTTGGTCCACTTCAGGGTGTCTGGTCTGGGTTTTGGTCCACTTCAGGGTGTCTGGTCTGGGTTTTGGTCCACTTCAGGGTGTCTGGTCTGGGTTTTGGTCCACTTCAGGGTGTCTGGTCTGGGTTTTGGTCCACTTCAGGCTGTCTGGTCTGGGTTTTGGTCCACTTCAGGGTGTCTGGTCTGGGTTTTGGTCCACTTCAGGGTGTCTGGTCTGGGTTTTGGTCCACTTCATCCTGTCTGGTCTGGGTTTTGGTCCACTTCATCCTGTCTGGTCTGGGTTTTGGTCCACTTCAGGGTGTCTGGTCTGGGTTTTGGTCCACTTCAGGGTGTCTGGTCTGGGTTTTGGTCCACTTCAGGGTGTCTGGTCTGGGTTTTGGTCCACTTCAGGGTGTCTGGTCTGGGTTTTGGTCCACTTCAGGGTGTCTGGTCTGGGTTTTGGTCCACTTCATCCTGTCTGGTCTGGGTTTTGGTCCACTTCAGGGTGTCTGGTCTGGGTTTTGGTCCACTTCAGGGTGTCAGGTCTGGGTTTTGGTCCACTTCATCCTGTCTGGTCTGGGTTTTGGTCCACTTCAGGGTGTCTGGTCTGGGTTTTGGTCCACTTCAGGCTGTCTGGTCTGGGTTTTGGTCCACTTCAGGCTGTCTGGTCTGGGTTTTGGTCCACTTCAGGGTGTCTGGTCTGGGTTTTGGTCCACTTCATCCTGTCTGGTCTGGGTTTTGGTCCACTTCATCCTGTCTGGTCTGGGTTTTGGTCCACTTCATCCTGTCTGGTCTGGGTTTTGGTCCACTTCATCCTGTCTGGTCTGGGTTTTGGTCCACTTCATCCTGTCTGGTCTGGGTTTTGGTCCACTTCAGGGTGTCTGGTCTGGGTTTTGGTCCACTTCAGGGTGTCGGGTCTGGGTTTTGGTCCACTTCAGGGTGTCGGGTCTGGGTTTTGGTCCACTTCAGGGTGTCGGGTCTGGGTTTTGGTCCACTTCAGGGTGTCTGGTCTGGGTTTTGGTCCACTTCATCCTGTCTGGTCTGGGTTTTGGTCCACTTCAGGGTGTCGGGTCTGGGTTTTGGTCCACTTCAGGCTGTCTGGTCTGGGTTTTGGTCCACTTCAGGCTGTCTGGTCTGGGTTTTGGTCCACTTCAGGGTGTCTGGTCTGGGTTTTGGTCCACTTCATCCTGTCTGGTCTGGGTTTTGGTCCACTTCAGGCTGTCTGGTCTGGGTTTTGGTCCACTTCAGCCTGTCTGGTCTGGGTTTTGGTCCACTTCAGGCTGTCTGGTCTGGGTTTTGGTCCACTTCAGGGTGTCTGGTCTGGGTTTTGGTCCACTTCAGGGTGTCTGGTCTGGGTTTTGGTCCACTTCAGGGTGTCTGGTCTGGGTTTTGGTCCACTTCAGCCTGTCTGGTCTGGGTTTTGGTCCACTTCAGGGTGTCTGGTCTGGGTTTTGGTCCACTTCAGGCTGTCTGGTCTGGGTTTTGGTCCACTTCAGGGTGTCTGGTCTGGGTTTTGGTCCACTTCATCCTGTCTGGTCTGGGTTTTGGTCCACTTCAGGGTGTCTGGTCTGGGTTTTGGTCCACTTCAGGCTGTCTGGTCTGGGTTTTGGTCCACTTCAGGGTGTCTGGTCTGGGTTTTGGTCCACTTCAGGCTGTCTGGTCTGGGTTTTGGTCCACTTCAGGCTGTCAGGTCTGGGTTTTGGTCCACTTCAGGCTGTCTGGTCTGGGTTTTGGTCCACTTCAGGGTGTCTGGTCTGGGTTTTGGTCCACTTCATCCTGTCTGGTCTGGGTTTTGGTCCACTTCAGGCTGTCTGGTCTGGGTTTTGGTCCACTTCAGCCTGTCTGGTCTGGGTTTTGGTCCACTTCAGGGTGTCTGGTCTGGGTTTTGGTCCACTTCAGGGTGTCTGGTCTGGGTTTTGGTCCACTTCATCCTGTCTGGTCTGGGTTTTGGTCCACTTCATCCTGTCTGGTCTGGGTTTTGGTCCACTTCAGGGTGTCTGGTCTGGGTTTTGGTCCACTTCATCCTGTCTGGTCTGGGTTTTGGTCCACTTCAGGCTGTCGGGTCTGGGTTTTGGTCCACTTCAGGCTGTCTGGTCTGGGTTTTGGTCCACTTCAGGGTGTCTGGTCTGGGTTTTGGTCCACTTCAGGGTGTCTGGTCTGGGTTTTGGTCCACTTCATCCTGTCTGGTCTGGGTTTTGGTCCACTTCATCCTGTCTGGTCTGGGTTTTGGTCCACTTCAGGGTGTCTGGTCTGGGTTTTGGTCCACTTCAGGGTGTCTGGTCTGGGTTTTGGTCCACTTCAGGCTGTCTGGTCTGGGTTTTGGTCCACTTCAGGCTGTCTGGTCTGGGTTTTGGTCCACTTCAGGCTGTCTGGTCTGGGTTTTGGTCCACTTCAGGGTGTCTGGTCTGGGTTTTGGTCCACTTCAGGGTGTCTGGTCTGGGTTTTGGTCCACTTCAGCCTGTCTGGTCTGGGTTTTGGTCCACTTCAGGGTGTCTGGTCTGGGTTTTGGTCCACTTCAGGCTGTCTGGTCTGGGTTTTGGTCCACTTCAGGCTGTCTGGTCTGGGTTTTGGTCCACTTCAGGGTGTCTGGTCTGGGTTTTGGTCCACTTCATCCTGTCTGGTCTGGGTTTTGGTCCACTTCAGGCTGTCTGGTCTGGGTTTTGGTCCACTTCAGCCTGTCTGGTCTGGGTTTTGGTCCACTTCAGGCTGTCTGGTCTGGGTTTTGGTCCACTTCAGGGTGTCTGGTCTGGGTTTTGGTCCACTTCAGGGTGTCTGGTCTGGGTTTTGGTCCACTTCAGGGTGTCTGGTCTGGGTTTTGGTCCACTTCAGCCTGTCTGGTCTGGGTTTTGGTCCACTTCAGGGTGTCTGGTCTGGGTTTTGGTCCACTTCAGGCTGTCTGGTCTGGGTTTTGGTCCACTTCAGGCTGTCTGGTCTGGGTTTTGGTCCACTTCAGGGTGTCTGGTCTGGGTTTTGGTCCACTTCATCCTGTCTGGTCTGGGTTTTGGTCCACTTCAGGCTGTCTGGTCTGGGTTTTGGTCCACTTCAGGGTGTCTGGTCTGGGTTTTGGTCCACTTCATCCTGTCTGGTCTGGGTTTTGGTCCACTTCAGGGTGTCTGGTCTGGGTTTTGGTCCACTTCAGGCTGTCTGGTCTGGGTTTTGGTCCACTTCAGCCTGTCTGGTCTGGGTTTTGGTCCACTTCAGGGTGTCTGGTCTGGGTTTTGGTCCACTTCAGGGTGTCTGGTCTGGGTTTTGGTCCACTTCATCCTGTCTGGTCTGGGTTTTGGTCCACTTCATCCTGTCTGGTCTGGGTTTTGGTCCACTTCAGGGTGTCTGGTCTGGGTTTTGGTCCACTTCATCCTGTCTGGTCTGGGTTTTGGTCCACTTCAGGGTGTCTGGTCTGGGTTTTGGTCCACTTCAGGGTGTCTGGTCTGGGTTTTGGTCCACTTCAGGGTGTCAGGTCTGGGTTTTGGTCCACTTCATCCTGTCTGGTCTGGGTTTTGGTCCACTTCATCCTGTCTGGTCTGGGTTTTGGTCCACTTCAGCCTGTCTGGTCTGGGTTTTGGTCCACTTCAGGCTGTCTGGTCTGGGTTTTGGTCCACTTCAGGGTGTCTGGTCTGGGTTTTGGTCCACTTCAGGGTGTCTGGTCTGGGTTTTGGTCCACTTCATCCTGTCTGGTCTGGGTTTTGGTCCACTTCAGCCTGTCTGGTCTGGGTTTTGGTCCACTTCATCCTGTCTGGTCTGGGTTTTGGTCCACTTCATCCTGTCTGGTCTGGGTTTTGGTCCACTTCAGGGTGTCTGGTCTGGGTTTTGGTCCACTTCAGGGTGTCTGGTCTGGGTTTTGGTCCACTTCAGGCTGTCTGGTCTGGGTTTTGGTCCACTTCATCCTGTCTGGTCTGGGTTTTGGTCCACTTCATCCTGTCTGGTCTGGGTTTTGGTCCACTTCAGGGTGTCTGGTCTGGGTTTTGGTCCACTTCAGGGTGTCTGGTCTGGGTTTTGGTCCACTTCAGGGTGTCTGGTCTGGGTTTTGGTCCACTTCATCCTGTCTGGTCTGGGTTTTGGTCCACTTCAGGGTGTCGGGTCTGGGTTTTGGTCCACTTCAGGGTGTCTGGTCTGGGTTTTGGTCCACTTCAGGGTGTCTGGTCTGGGTTTTGGTCCACTTCATCCTGTCTGGTCTGGGTTTTGGTCCACTTCAGGGTGTCTGGTCTGGGTTTTGGTCCACTTCATCCTCTCTGGTCTGGGTTTTGGTCCACTTCAGGGTGTCTGGTCTGGGTTTTGGTCCACTTCATCCTGTCTGGTCTGGGTTTTGGTCCACTTCATCCTGTCGGGTCTGGGTTTTGGTCCACTTCATCCTGTCTGGTCTGGGTTTTGGTCCACTTCAGGGTGTCTGGTCTGGGTTTTGGTCCACTTCAGGGTGTCTGGTCTGGGTTTTGGTCCACTTCATCCTGTCTGGTCTGGGTTTTGGTCCACTTCATCCTGTCTGGTCTGGGTTTTGGTCCACTTCAGGGTGTCTGGTCTGGGTTTTGGTCCACTTCATCCTGTCTGGTCTGGGTTTTGGTCCACTTCAGGGTGTCTGGTCTGGGTTTTGGTCCACTTCAGGCTGTCTGGTCTGGGTTTTGGTCCACTTCAGGGTGTCTGGTCTGGGTTTTGGTCCACTTCAGGGTGTCTGGTCTGGGTTTTGGTCCACTTCATCCTGTCTGGTCTGGGTTTTGGTCCACTTCAGGGTGTCTGGTCTGGGTTTTGGTCCACTTCAGGGTGTCTGGTCTGGGTTTTGGTCCACTTCAGGGTGTCTGGTCTGGGTTTTGGTCCACTTCAGGGTGTCGGGTCTGGGTTTTGGTCCACTTCATCCTGTCTGGTCTGGGTTTTGGTCCACTTCAGGGTGTCTGGTCTGGGTTTTGGTCCACTTCAGGGTGTCTGGTCTGGGTTTTGGTCCACTTCAGGCTGTCTGGTCTGGGTTTTGGTCCACTTCAGGGTGTCGGGTCTGGGTTTTGGTCCACTTCAGGGTGTCTGGTCTGGGTTTTGGTCCACTTCATCCTGTCTGGTCTGGGTTTTGGTCCACTTCAGGGTGTCTGGTCTGGGTTTTGGTCCACTTCAGGGTGTCGGGTCTGGGTTTTGGTCCACTTCAGGGTGTCGGGTCTGGGTTTTGGTCCACTTCAGGCTGTCTGGTCTGGGTTTTGGTCCACTTCAGGGTGTCGGGTCTGGGTTTTGGTCCACTTCAGGGTGTCGGGTCTGGGTTTTGGTCCACTTCAGGCTGTCTGGTCTGGGTTTTGGTCCACTTCAGGGTGTCTGGTCTGGGTTTTGGTCCACTTCAGGCTGTCTGGTCTGGGTTTTGGTCCACTTCAGGGTGTCTGGTCTGGGTTTTGGTCCACTTCAGGGTGTCTGGTCTGGGTTTTGGTCCACTTCAGGGTGTCTGGTCTGGGTTTTGGTCCACTTCAGGGTGTCGGGTCTGGGTTTTGGTCCACTTCAGGGTGTCTGGTCTGGGTTTTGGTCCACTTCAGGGTGTCTGGTCTGGGTTTTGGTCCACTTCAGGGTGTCTGGTCTGGGTTTTGGTCCACTTCAGGGTGTCGGGTCTGGGTTTTGGTCCACTTCAGGGTGTCTGGTCTGGGTTTTGGTCCACTTCAGGGTGTCTGGTCTGGGTTTTGGTCCACTTCAGGGTGTCTGGTCTGGGTTTTGGTCCACTTCAGGGTGTCTGGTCTGGGTTTTGGTCCACTTCAGGGTGTCTGGTCTGGGTTTTGGTCCACTTCATCCTGTCTGGTCTGGGTTTTGGTCCACTTCAGGCTGTCTGGTCTGGATTTTGGTCCACTTCAGGGTGTCTGGTCTGGGTTTTGGTCCACTTCATCCTGTCTGGTCTGGGTTTTGGTCCACTTCAGGGTGTCTGGTCTGGGTTTTGGTCCACTTCATCCTGTCTGGTCTGGGTTTTGGTCCACTTCAGGGTGTCTGGTCTGGGTTTTGGTCCACTTCAGGGTGTCGGGTCTGGGTTTTGGTCCACTTCAGGGTGTCTGGTCTGGGTTTTGGTCTACTTCAGGCTGTCTGGTCTGGGTTTTGGTCCACTTCAGGGTGTCGGGTCTGGGTTTTGGTCCACTTCAGGGTGTCTGGTCTGGGTTTTGGTCCACTTCAGGGTGTCTGGTCTGGGTTTTGGTCCACTTCAGGGTGTCGGGTCTGGGTTTTGGTCCACTTCAGGGTGTCGGGTCTGGGTTTTGGTCCACTTCAGGGTGTCTGGTCTGGGTTTTGGTCCACTTCAGGGTGTCTGGTCTGGGTTTTGGTCCACTTCAGGGTGTCTGGTCTGGGTTTTGGTCCACTTCAGGGTGTCTGGTCTGGGTTTTGGTCCACTTCAGGGTGTCTGGTCTGGGTTTTGGTCCACTTCAGGGTGTCTGGTCTGGGTTTTGGTCCACTTCATCCTGTCTGGTCTGGGTTTTGGTCCACTTCATCCTGTCTGGTCTGGGTTTTGGTCCACTTCAGGGTGTCTGGTCTGGGTTTTGGTCCACTTCAGGGTGTCTGGTCTGGGTTTTGGTCCACTTCAGGGTGTCTGGTCTGGGTTTTGGTCCACTTCAGGGTGTCTGGTCTGGGTTTTGGTCCACTTCAGGGTGTCTGGTCTGGGTTTTGGTCCACTTCAGGGTGTCTGGTCTGGGTTTTGGTCCACTTCAGGGTGTCTGGTCTGGGTTTTGGTCCACTTCAGGGTGTCGGGTCTGGGTTTTGGTCCACTTCAGGGTGTCGGGTCTGGGTTTTGGTCCACTTCAGGGTGTCTGGTCTGGGTTTTGGTCCACTTCAGGGTGTCTGGTCTGGGTTTTGGTCCACTTCAGGGTGTCTGGTCTGGGTTTTGGTCCACTTCATCCTGTCTGGTCTGGGTTTTGGTCCACTTCATCCTGTCTGGTCTGGGTTTTGGTCCACTTCATCCTGTCTGGTCTGGGTTTTGGTCCACTTCAGGGTGTCTGGTCTGGGTTTTGGTCCACTTTAGGGTGTCTGGTCTGGGTTTTGGTCCACTTCAGGGTGTCGGGTCTGGGTTTTGGTCCACTTCAGGCTGTCTGGTCTGGGTTTTGGTCCACTTCAGGGTGTCTGGTCTGGGTTTTGGTCCACTTCAGGGTGTCTGGTCTGGGTTTTGGTCCACTTCATCCTGTCTGGTCTGGGTTTTGGTCCACTTCATCCTGTCTGGTCTGGGTTTTGGTCCACTTCAGGGTGTCTGGTCTGGGTTTTGGTCCACTTCAGGGTGTCTGGTCTGGGTTTTGGTCCACTTCAGGGTGTCTGGTCTGGGTTTTGGTCCACTTCAGGGTGTCTGGTCTGGGTTTTGGTCCACTTCATCCTGTCTGGTCTGGGTTTTGGTCCACTTCAGGGTGTCTGGTCTGGGTTTTGGTCCACTTCAGGGTGTCAGGTCTGGGTTTTGGTCCACTTCATCCTGTCTGGTCTGGGTTTTGGTCCACTTCAGGGTGTCAGGTCTGGGTTTTGGTCCACTTCATCCTGTCTGGTCTGGGTTTTGGTCCACTTCAGGGTGTCTGGTCTGGGTTTTGGTCCACTTCAGGCTGTCGGGTCTGGGTTTTGGTCCACTTCAGGCTGTCTGGTCTGGGTTTTGGTCCACTTCAGGCTGTCTGGTCTGGGTTTTGGTCCACTTCAGGGTGTCTGGTCTGGGTTTTGGTCCACTTCATCCTGTCTGGTCTGGGTTTTGGTCCACTTCATCCTGTCTGGTCTGGGTTTTGGTCCACTTCATCCTGTCTGGTCTGGGTTTTGGTCCACTTCATCCTGTCTGGTCTGGGTTTTGGTCCACTTCAGGGTGTCGGGTCTGGGTTTTGGTCCACTTCAGGGTGTCGGGTCTGGGTTTTGGTCCACTTCAGGGTGTCGGGTCTGGGTTTTGGTCCACTTCAGGGTGTCTGGTCTGGGTTTTGGTCCACTTCATCCTGTCTGGTCTGGGTTTTGGTCCACTTCAGGGTGTCGGGTCTGGGTTTTGGTCCACTTCAGGCTGTCTGGTCTGGGTTTTGGTCCACTTCAGGCTGTCTGGTCTGGGTTTTGGTCCACTTCAGGGTGTCTGGTCTGGGTTTTGGTCCACTTCATCCTGTCTGGTCTGGGTTTTGGTCCACTTCAGGCTGTCTGGTCTGGGTTTTGGTCCACTTCAGCCTGTCTGGTCTGGGTTTTGGTCCACTTCAGGCTGTCTGGTCTGGGTTTTGGTCCACTTCAGGGTGTCTGGTCTGGGTTTTGGTCCACTTCAGGGTGTCTGGTCTGGGTTTTGGTCCACTTCATCCTGTCTGGTCTGGGTTTTGGTCCACTTCATCCTGTCTGGTCTGGGTTTTGGTCCACTTCAGGGTGTCTGGTCTGGGTTTTGGTCCACTTCATCCTGTCTGGTCTGGGTTTTGGTCCACTTCAGGCTGTCGGGTCTGGGTTTTGGTCCACTTCAGGCTGTCTGGTCTGGGTTTTGGTCCACTTCAGGGTGTCTGGTCTGGGTTTTGGTCCACTTCAGGGTGTCTGGTCTGGGTTTTGGTCCACTTCATCCTGTCTGGTCTGGGTTTTGGTCCACTTCATCCTGTCTGGTCTGGGTTTTGGTCCACTTCAGGGTGTCTGGTCTGGGTTTTGGTCCACTTCAGGGTGTCTGGTCTGGGTTTTGGTCCACTTCAGGGTGTCTGGTCTGGGTTTTGGTCCACTTCAGGGTGTCTGGTCTGGGTTTTGGTCCACTTCAGGGTGTCTGGTCTGGGTTTTGGTCCACTTCAGGGTGTCTGGTCTGGGTTTTGGTCCACTTCAGGGTGTCTGGTCTGGGTTTTGGTCCACTTCATCCTGTCTGGTCTGGGTTTTGGTCCACTTCATCCTGTCTGGTCTGGGTTTTGGTCCACTTCAGGGTGTCTGGTCTGGGTTTTGGTCCACTTCAGGGTGTCTGGTCTGGGTTTTGGTCCACTTCAGGGTGTCTGGTCTGGGTTTTGGTCCACTTCAGGGTGTCTGGTCTGGGTTTTGGTCCACTTCATCCTGTCTGGTCTGGGTTTTGGTCCACTTCAGGCTGTCTGGTCTGGGTTTTGGTCCACTTCAGGGTGTCTGGTCTGGGTTTTGGTCCACTTCAGGGTGTCTGGTCTGGGTTTTGGTCCACTTCATCCTGTCTGGTCTGGGTTTTGGTCCACTTCAGCCTGTCTGGTCTGGGTTTTGGTCCACTTCATCCTGTCTGGTCTGGGTTTTGGTCCACTTCATCCTGTCTGGTCTGGGTTTTGGTCCACTTCAGGGTGTCTGGTCTGGGTTTTGGTCCACTTCAGGGTGTCTGGTCTGGGTTTTGGTCCACTTCAGGCTGTCTGGTCTGGGTTTTGGTCCACTTCATCCTGTCTGGTCTGGGTTTTGGTCCACTTCAGGCTGTCTGGTCTGGGTTTTGGTCCACTTCATCCTGTCTGGTCTGGGTTTTGGTCCACTTCATCCTGTCTGGTCTGGGTTTTGGTCCACTTCAGGGTGTCTGGTCTGGGTTTTGGTCCACTTCAGGGTGTCTGGTCTGGGTTTTGGTCCACTTCAGGGTGTCTGGTCTGGGTTTTGGTCCACTTCATCCTGTCTGGTCTGGGTTTTGGTCCACTTCAGGGTGTCGGGTCTGGGTTTTGGTCCACTTCAGGGTGTCTGGTCTGGGTTTTGGTCCACTTCAGGGTGTCTGGTCTGGGTTTTGGTCCACTTCATCCTGTCTGGTCTGGGTTTTGGTCCACTTCAGGGTGTCTGGTCTGGGTTTTGGTCCACTTCATCCTCTCTGGTCTGGGTTTTGGTCCACTTCAGGGTGTCTGGTCTGGGTTTTGGTCCACTTCATCCTGTCTGGTCTGGGTTTTGGTCCACTTCATCCTGTCGGGTCTGGGTTTTGGTCCACTTCATCCTGTCTGGTCTGGGTTTTGGTCCACTTCAGGGTGTCGGGTCTGGGTTTTGGTCCACTTCAGGGTGTCTGGTCTGGGTTTTGGTCCACTTCAGGGTGTCTGGTCTGGGTTTTGGTCCACTTCATCCTGTCTGGTCTGGGTTTTGGTCCACTTCAGGGTGTCTGGTCTGGGTTTTGGTCCACTTCATCCTCTCTGGTCTGGGTTTTGGTCCACTTCAGGGTGTCTGGTCTGGGTTTTGGTCCACTTCATCCTGTCTGGTCTGGGTTTTGGTCCACTTCATCCTGTCGGGTCTGGGTTTTGGTCCACTTCATCCTGTCTGGTCTGGGTTTTGGTCCACTTCAGGGTGTCTGGTCTGGGTTTTGGTCCACTTCAGGGTGTCTGGTCTGGGTTTTGGTCCACTTCATCCTGTCTGGTCTGGGTTTTGGTCCACTTCATCCTGTCTGGTCTGGGTTTTGGTCCACTTCAGGGTGTCTGGTCTGGGTTTTGGTCCACTTCATCCTGTCTGGTCTGGGTTTTGGTCCACTTCAGGGTGTCTGGTCTGGGTTTTGGTCCACTTCAGGGTGTCTGGTCTGGGTTTTGGTCCACTTCAGGGTGTCGGGTCTGGGTTTTGGTCCACTTCATCCTGTCTGGTCTGGGTTTTGGTCCACTTCAGGGTGTCTGGTCTGGGTTTTGGTCCACTTCAGGGTGTCTGGTCTGGGTTTTGGTCCACTTCAGGGTGTCTGGTCTGGGTTTTGGTCCACTTCATCCTGTCTGGTCTGGGTTTTGGTCCACTTCAGGGTGTCTGGTCTGGGTTTTGGTCCACTTCAGGGTGTCTGGTCTGGGTTTTGGTCCACTTCAGGGTGTCTGGTCTGGGTTTTGGTCCACTTCAGGGTGTCGGGTCTGGGTTTTGGTCCACTTCATCCTGTCTGGTCTGGGTTTTGGTCCACTTCAGGGTGTCTGGTCTGGGTTTTGGTCCACTTCAGGGTGTCTGGTCTGGGTTTTGGTCCACTTCAGGCTGTCTGGTCTGGGTTTTGGTCCACTTCAGGGTGTCGGGTCTGGGTTTTGGTCCACTTCAGGGTGTCTGGTCTGGGTTTTGGTCCACTTCATCCTGTCTGGTCTGGGTTTTGGTCCACTTCAGGGTGTCTGGTCTGGGTTTTGGTCCACTTCAGGGTGTCGGGTCTGGGTTTTGGTCCACTTCAGGGTGTCGGGTCTGGGTTTTGGTCCACTTCAGGCTGTCTGGTCTGGGTTTTGGTCCACTTCAGGGTGTCGGGTCTGGGTTTTGGTCCACTTCAGGGTGTCGGGTCTGGGTTTTGGTCCACTTCAGGGTGTCTGGTCTGGGTTTTGGTCCACTTCAGGGTGTCTGGTCTGGGTTTTGGTCCACTTCAGGGTGTCTGGTCTGGGTTTTGGTCCACTTCAGGGTGTCTGGTCTGGGTTTTGGTCCACTTCAGGGTGTCTGGTCTGGGTTTTGGTCCACTTCAGGGTGTCGGGTCTGGGTTTTGGTCCACTTCAGGGTGTCTGGTCTGGGTTTTGGTCCACTTCAGGGTGTCTGGTCTGGGTTTTGGTCCACTTCAGGGTGTCTGGTCTGGGTTTTGGTCCACTTCAGGGTGTCTGGTCTGGGTTTTGGTCCACTTCAGGGTGTCTGGTCTGGGTTTTGGTCCACTTCAGGGTGTCTGGTCTGGGTTTTGGTCCACTTCAGGCTGTCTGGTCTGGATTTTGGTCCACTTCAGGGTGTCTGGTCTGGGTTTTGGTCCACTTCATCCTGTCTGGTCTGGGTTTTGGTCCACTTCAGGGTGTCTGGTCTGGGTTTTGGTCCACTTCATCCTGTCTGGTCTGGGTTTTGGTCCACTTCAGGGTGTCTGGTCTGGGTTTTGGTCCACTTCAGGGTGTCGGGTCTGGGTTTTGGTCCACTTCAGGGTGTCTGGTCTGGGTTTTGGTCCACTTCAGGCTGTCTGGTCTGGGTTTTGGTCCACTTCAGGGTGTCGGGTCTGGGTTTTGGTCCACTTCAGGGTGTCTGGTCTGGGTTTTGGTCCACTTCAGGGTGTCTGGTCTGGGTTTTGGTCCACTTCAGGGTGTCGGGTCTGGGTTTTGGTCCACTTCAGGGTGTCGGGTCTGGGTTTTGGTCCACTTCAGGGTGTCTGGTCTGGGTTTTGGTCCACTTCAGGGTGTCTGGTCTGGGTTTTGGTCCACTTCAGGGTGTCTGGTCTGGGTTTTGGTCCACTTCAGGGTGTCTGGTCTGGGTTTTGGTCCACTTCAGGGTGTCTGGTCTGGGTTTTGGTCCACTTCAGGGTGTCTGGTCTGGGTTTTGGTCCACTTCAGGGTGTCTGGTCTGGGTTTTGGTCCACTTCAGGGTGTCTGGTCTGGGTTTTGGTCCACTTCATCCTGTCTGGTCTGGGTTTTGGTCCACTTCATCCTGTCTGGTCTGGGTTTTGGTCCACTTCAGGGTGTCTGGTCTGGGTTTTGGTCCACTTCAGGGTGTCTGGTCTGGGTTTTGGTCCCCTTCAGGGTGTCTGGTCTGGGTTTTGGTCCACTTCAGGGTGTCTGGTCTGGGTTTTGGTCCACTTCAGGGTGTCTGGTCTGGGTTTTGGTCCACTTCAGGGTGTCTGGTCTGGGTTTTGGTCCACTTCAGGGTGTCGGGTCTGGGTTTTGGTCCACTTCAGGGTGTCGGGTCTGGGTTTTGGTCCACTTCAGGGTGTCTGGTCTGGGTTTTGGTCCACTTCAGGGTGTCTGGTCTGGGTTTTGGTCCACTTCAGGGTGTCTGGTCTGGGTTTTGGTCCACTTCAGGGTGTCTGGTCTGGGTTTTGGTCCACTTCAGGGTGTCTGGTCTGGGTTTTGGTCCACTTCATCCTGTCTGGTCTGGGTTTTGGTCCACTTCATCCTGTCTGGTCTGGGTTTTGGTCCACTTCATCCTGTCTGGTCTGGGTTTTGGTCCACTTCATCCTGTCTGGTCTGGGTTTTGGTCCACTTCATCCTGTCTGGTCTGGGTTTTGGTCCACTTCAGGGTGTCTGGTCTGGGTTTTGGTCCACTTCAGGGTGTCGGGTCTGGGTTTTGGTCCACTTCAGGCTGTCTGGTCTGGGTTTTGGTCCACTTCATCCTGTCTGGTCTGGGTTTTGGTCCACTTCAGGGTGTCTGGTCTGGGTTTTGGTCCACTTCAGGGTGTCTGGTCTGGGTTTTGGTCCACTTCAGGGTGTCTGGTCTGGGTTTTGGTCCACTTCATCCTGTCTGGTCTGGGTTTTGGTCCACTTCAGGGTGTCGGGTCTGGGTTTTGGTCCACTTCAGGGTGTCTGGTCTGGGTTTTGGTCCACTTCAGGGTGTCTGGTCTGGGTTTTGGTCCACTTCAGGGTGTCTGGTCTGGGTTTTGGTCCACTTCAGGGTGTCTGGTCTGGGTTTTGGTCCACTTCAGGGTGTCTGGTCTGGGTTTTGGTCCACTTCAGGGTGTCTGGTCTGGGTTTTGGTCCACTTCATCCTGTCTGGTCTGGGTTTTGGTCCACTTCAGGGTGTCTGGTCTGGGTTTTGGTCCACTTCAGGGTGTCTGGTCTGGGTTTTGGTCCACTTCAGGGTGTCTGGTCTGGGTTTTGGTCCACTTCAGGGTGTCTGGTCTGGGTTTTGGTCCACTTCAGGGTGTCTGGTCTGGGTTTTGGTCCACTTCAGGGTGTCTGGTCTGGGTTTTGGTCCACTTCAGGGTGTCTGGTCTGGGTTTTGGTCCACTTCAGGGTGTCTGGTCTGGGTTTTGGTCCACTTCAGGGTGTCAGGTCTGGGTTTTGGTCCACTTCAGGGTGTCTGGTCTGGGTTTTGGTCCACTTCAGGGTGTCTGGTCTGGGTTTTGGTCCACTTCATCCTGTCTGGTCTGGGTTTTGGTCCACTTCATCCTGTCTGGTCTGGGTTTTGGTCCACTTCAGGGTGTCTGGTCTGGGTTTTGGTCCACTTCATCCTGTCTGGTCTGGGTTTTGGTCCACTTCAGGGTGTCTGGTCTGGGTTTTGGTCCACTTCATCCTGTCTGGTCTGGGTTTTGGTCCACTTCATCCTGTCTGGTCTGGGTTTTGGTCCACTTCATCCTGTCTGGTCTGGGTTTTGGTCCACTTCAGGGTGTCTGGTCTGGGTTTTGGTCCACTTCATCCTGTCTGGTCTGGGTTTTGGTCCACTTCATCCTCTCTGGTCTGGGTTTTGGTCCACTTCATCCTGTCGGGTCTGGGTTTTGGTCCACTTCATCCTGTCTGGTCTGGGTTTTGGTCCACTTCATCCTGTCTGGTCTGGGTTTTGGTCCACTTCAGGGTGTCTGGTCTGGGTTTTGGTCCACTTCAGGGTGTCTGGTCTGGGTTTTGGTCCACTTCATCCTCTCTGGTCTGGGTTTTGGTCCACTTCAGGGTGTCTGGTCTGGGTTTTGGTCCACTTCATCCTGTCTGGTCTGGGTTTTGGTCCACTTCATCCTGTCTGGTCTGGGTTTTGGTCCACTTCAGGGTGTCTGGTCTGGGTTTTGGTCCACTTCAGGGTGTCTGGTCTGGGTTTTGGTCCACTTCAGGGTGTCTGGTCTGGGTTTTGGTCCACTTCAGGGTGTCTGGTCTGGGTTTTGGTCCACTTCATCCTGTCTGGTCTGGGTTTTGGTCCACTTCATCCTGTCGGGTCTGGGTTTTGGTCCACTTCATCCTGTCTGGTCTGGGTTTTGGTCCACTTCAGGGTGTCTGGTCTGGGTTTTGGTCCACTTCAGGGTGTCTGGTCTGGGTTTTGGTCCACTTCATCCTGTCTGGTCTGGGTTTTGGTCCACTTCAGGGTGTCTGGTCTGGGTTTTGGTCCACTTCAGGGTGTCTGGTCTGGGTTTTGGTCCACTTCATCCTGTCTGGTCTGGGTTTTGGTCCACTTCATCCTGTCTGGTCTGGGTTTTGGTCCACTTCAGGGTGTCTGGTCTGGGTTTTGGTCCACTTCATCCTGTCTGGTCTGGGTTTTGGTCCACTTCAGGGTGTCGGGTCTGGGTTTTGGTCCACTTCAGGGTGTCTGGTCTGGGTTTTGGTCCACTTCATCCTGTCTGGTCTGGGTTTTGGTCCACTTCAGGGTGTCTGGTCTGGGTTTTGGTCCACTTCATCCTGTCTGGTCTGGGTTTTGGTCCACTTCATCCTGTCTGGTCTGGGTTTTGGTCCACTTCAGGGTGTCTGGTCTGGGTTTTGGTCCACTTCATCCTGTCTGGTCTGGGTTTTGGTCCACTTCATCCTGTCTGGTCTGGGTTTTGGTCCACTTCAGGGTGTCTGGTCTGGGTTTTGGTCCACTTCAGGGTGTCTGGTCTGGGTTTTGGTCCACTTCAGGGTGTCTGGTCTGGGTTTTGGTCCACTTCAGGGTGTCGGGTCTGGGTTTTGGTCCACTTCATCCTGTCTGGTCTGGGTTTTGGTCCACTTCAGGGTGTCTGGTCTGGGATTTGGTCCACTTCAGGGTGTCTGGTCTGGGTTTTGGTCCACTTCAGGCTGTCTGGTCTGGGTTTTGGTCCACTTCAGGGTGTCGGGTCTGGGTTTTGGTCCACTTCAGGGTGTCGGGTCTGGGTTTTGGTCCACTTCAGGCTGTCTGGTCTGGGTTTTGGTCCACTTCAGGCTGTCTGGTCTGGGTTTTGGTCCACTTCAGGGTGTCTGGTCTGGGTTTTGGTCCACTTCATCCTGTCGGGTCTGGGTTTTGGTCCACTTCAGGGTGTCTGGTCTGGGTTTTGGTCCACTTCAGGGTGTCTGGTCTGGGTTTTGGTCCACTTCATCCTGTCTGGTCTGGGTTTTGGTCCACTTCAGGGTGTCTGGTCTGGGTTTTGGTCCACTTCAGGGTGTCTGGTCTGGGTTTTGGTCCACTTCAGGGTGTCTGGTCTGGGTTTTGGTCCACTTCAGGGTGTCTGGTCTGGGTTTTGGTCCACTTCAGGGTGTCGGGTCTGGGTTTTGGTCCACTTCAGGGTGTCGGGTCTGGGTTTTGGTCCACTTCAGGGTGTCGGGTCTGGGTTTTGGTCCACTTCAGGCTGTCGGGTCTGGGTTTTGGTCCACTTCAGGGTGTCTGGTCTGGGTTTTGGTCCACTTCATCCTGTCTGGTCTGGGTTTTGGTCCACTTCATCCTGTCTGGTCTGGGTTTTGGTCCACTTCAGGGTGTCTGGTCTGGGTTTTGGTCCACTTCATCCTGTCTGGTCTGGGTTTTGGTCCACTTCATCCTGTCTGGTCTGGGTTTTGGTCCACTTCAGGGTGTCGGGTCTGGGTTTTGGTCCACTTCAGGGTGTCTGGTCTGGGTTTTGGTCCACTTCAGGGTGTCTGGTCTGGGTTTTGGTCCACTTCAGGGTGTCGGGTCTGGGTTTTGGTCCACTTCAGGGTGTCTGGTCTGGGTTTTGGTCCACTTCAGGGTGTCTGGTCTGGGTTTTGGTCCACTTCAGGGTGTCTGGTCTGGGTTTTGGTCCACTTCAGGGTGTCTGGTCTGGGTTTTGGTCCACTTCAGGGTGTCTGGTCTGGGTTTTGGTCCACTTCAGGGTGTCGGGTCTGGGTTTTGGTCCACTTCAGGGTGTCTGGTCTGGGTTTTGGTCCACTTCAGGGTGTCGGGTCTGGGTTTTGGTCCACTTCAGGGTGTCTGGTCTGGGTTTTGGTCCACTTCAGGGTGTCTGGTCTGGGTTTTGGTCCACTTCAGGGTGTCGGGTCTGGGTTTTGGTCCACTTCAGGGTGTCTGGTCTGGGTTTTGGTCCACTTCAGGGTGTCTGGTCTGGGTTTTGGTCCACTTCAGGGTGTCTGGTCTGGGTTTTGGTCCACTTCAGGGTGTCTGGTCTGGGTTTTGGTCCACTTCAGGGTGTCTGGTCTGGGTTTTGGTCCACTTCAGGGTGTCTGGTCTGGGTTTTGGTCCACTTCAGGGTGTCGGGTCTGGGTTTTGGTCCACTTCAGGGTGTCTGGTCTGGGTTTTGGTCCACTTCAGGGTGTCTGGTCTGGGTTTTGGTCCACTTCAGGGTGTCTGGTCTGGGTTTTGGTCCACTTCAGGCTGTCTGGTCTGGGTTTTGGTCCACTTCATCCTGTCTGGTCTGGGTTTTGGTCCACTTCATCCTGTCTGGTCTGGGTTTTGGTCCACTTCAGGGTGTCTGGTCTGGGTTTTGGTCCACTTCAGGGTGTCTGGTCTGGGTTTTGGTCCACTTCAGGGTGTCGGGTCTGGGTTTTGGTCCACTTCAGGGTGTCGGGTCTGGGTTTTGGTCCACTTCATCCTGTCTGGTCTGGGTTTTGGTCCACTTCAGGGTGTCAGGTCTGGGTTTTGGTCCACTTCATCCTGTCTGGTCTGGGTTTTGGTCCACTTCAGGGTGTCAGGTCTGGGTTTTGGTCCACTTCATCCTGTCTGGTCTGGGTTTTGGTCCACTTCAGGCTGTCGGGTCTGGGTTTTGGTCCACTTCAGGCTGTCTGGTCTGGGTTTTGGTCCACTTCAGGGTGTCTGGTCTGGGTTTTGGTCCACTTCAGGGTGTCTGGTCTGGGTTTTGGTCCACTTCAGGGTGTCTGGTCTGGGTTTTGGTCCACTTCAGGGTGTCTGGTCTGGGTTTTGGTCCACTTCAGGCTGTCTGGTCTGGGTTTTGGTCCACTTCAGGGTGTCTGGTCTGGGTTTTGGTCCACTTCATCCTGTCTGGTCTGGGTTTTGGTCCACTTCATCCTGTCTGGTCTGGGTTTTGGTCCACTTCATCCTGTCTGGTCTGGGTTTTGGTCCACTTCAGGGTGTCGGGTCTGGGTTTTGGTCCACTTCAGGGTGTCGGGTCTGGGTTTTGGTCCACTTCAGGGTGTCGGGTCTGGGTTTTGGTCCACTTCAGGGTGTCTGGTCTGGGTTTTGGTCCACTTCATCCTGTCTGGTCTGGGTTTTGGTCCACTTCAGGGTGTCGGGTCTGGGTTTTGGTCCACTTCAGGCTGTCTGGTCTGGGTTTTGGTCCACTTCAGGCTGTCTGGTCTGGGTTTTGGTCCACTTCATCCTGTCTGGTCTGGGTTTTGGTCCACTTCAGGCTGTCTGGTCTGGGTTTTGGTCCACTTCAGCCTGTCTGGTCTGGGTTTTGGTCCACTTCAGGCTGTCTGGTCTGGGTTTTGGTCCACTTCAGGGTGTCTGGTCTGGGTTTTGGTCCACTTCAGGGTGTCTGGTCTGGGTTTTGGTCCACTTCATCCTGTCTGGTCTGGGTTTTGGTCCACTTCATCCTGTCTGGTCTGGGTTTTGGTCCACTTCAGGGTGTCTGGTCTGGGTTTTGGTCCACTTCATCCTGTCTGGTCTGGGTTTTGGTCCACTTCAGGCTGTCGGGTCTGGGTTTTGGTCCACTTCAGGCTGTCTGGTCTGGGTTTTGGTCCACTTCAGGGTGTCTGGTCTGGGTTTTGGTCCACTTCAGGGTGTCTGGTCTGGGTTTTGGTCCACTTCATCCTGTCTGGTCTGGGTTTTGGTCCACTTCATCCTGTCTGGTCTGGGTTTTGGTCCACTTCAGGGTGTCTGGTCTGGGTTTTGGTCCACTTCAGGGTGTCTGGTCTGGGTTTTGGTCCACTTCAGGGTGTCTGGTCTGGGTTTTGGTCCACTTCAGGGTGTCTGGTCTGGGTTTTGGTCCACTTCAGGGTGTCTGGTCTGGGTTTTGGTCCACTTCAGGGTGTCTGGTCTGGGTTTTGGTCCACTTCATCCTGTCTGGTCTGGGTTTTGGTCCACTTCAGGGTGTCTGGTCTGGGTTTTGGTCCACTTCAGGGTGTCAGGTCTGGGTTTTGGTCCACTTCATCCTGTCTGGTCTGGGTTTTGGTCCACTTCAGGGTGTCAGGTCTGGGTTTTGGTCCACTTCATCCTGTCTGGTCTGGGTTTTGGTCCACTTCAGGCTGTCTGGTCTGGGTTTTGGTCCACTTCAGGCTGTCTGGTCTGGGTTTTGGTCCACTTCAGGGTGTCTGGTCTGGGTTTTGGTCCACTTCATCCTGTCTGGTCTGGGTTTTGGTCCACTTCATCCTGTCTGGTCTGGGTTTTGGTCCACTTCATCCTGTCTGGTCTGGGTTTTGGTCCACTTCATCCTGTCTGGTCTGGGTTTTGGTCCACTTCAGGGTGTCGGGTCTGGGTTTTGGTCCACTTCAGGGTGTCGGGTCTGGGTTTTGGTCCACTTCAGGGTGTCGGGTCTGGGTTTTGGTCCACTTCAGGGTGTCTGGTCTGGGTTTTGGTCCACTTCATCCTGTCTGGTCTGGGTTTTGGTCCACTTCAGGGTGTCGGGTCTGGGTTTTGGTCCACTTCAGGCTGTCTGGTCTGGGTTTTGGTCCACTTCAGCGTGTCTGGTCTGGGTTTTGGTCCACTTCAGGGTGTCGGGTCTGGGTTTTGGTCCACTTCATCCTGTCTGGTCTGGGTTTTGGTCCACTTCATCCTGTCTGGTCTGGGTTTTGGTCCACTTCATCCTGTCTGGTCTGGGTTTTGGTCCACTTCATCCTGTCTGGTCTGGGTTTTGGTCCACTTCATCCTGTCTGGTCTGGGTTTTGGTCCACTTCATCCTGTCTGGTCTGGGTTTTGGTCCACTTCAGGCTGTCTGGTCTGGGTTTTGGTCCACTTCAGGCTGTCTGGTCTGGGTTTTGGTCCACTTCATCCTGTCTGGTCTGGGTTTTGGTCCACTTCAGGCTGTCTGGTCTGGGTTTTGGTCCACTTCAGCCTGTCTGGTCTGGGTTTTGGTCCACTTCAGGCTGTCTGGTCTGGGTTTTGGTCCACTTCAGGGTGTCTGGTCTGGGTTTTGGTCCACTTCAGGGTGTCTGGTCTGGGTTTTGGTCCACTTCATCCTGTCTGGTCTGGGTTTTGGTCCACTTCATCCTGTCTGGTCTGGGTTTTGGTCCACTTCAGGGTGTCTGGTCTAGGTTTTGGTCCACTTCATCCTGTCTGGTCTGGGTTTTGGTCCACTTCAGGCTGTCGGGTCTGGGTTTTGGTCCACTTCAGGCTGTCTGGTCTGGGTTTTGGTCCACTTCAGGGTGTCTGGTCTGGGTTTTGGTCCACTTCAGGGTGTCTGGTCTGGGTTTTGGTCCACTTCATCCTGTCTGGTCTGGGTTTTGGTCCACTTCATCCTGTCTGGTCTGGGTTTTGGTCCACTTCAGGGTGTCTGGTCTGGGTTTTGGTCCACTTCAGGGTGTCTGGTCTGGGTTTTGGTCCACTTCAGGGTGTCTGGTCTGGGTTTTGGTCCACTTCAGGGTGTCTGGTCTGGGTTTTGGTCCACTTCAGGGTGTCTGGTCTGGGTTTTGGTCCACTTCAGGGTGTCTGGTCTGGGTTTTGGTCCACTTCAGGGTGTCTGGTCTGGGTTTTGGTCCACTTCATCCTGTCTGGTCTGGGTTTTGGTCCACTTCAGCCTGTCTGGTCTGGGTTTTGGTCCACTTCAGGCTGTCTGGTCTGGGTTTTGGTCCACTTCAGGGTGTCTGGTCTGGGTTTTGGTCCACTTCAGGGTGTCTGGTCTGGGTTTTGGTCCACTTCATCCTGTCTGGTCTGGGTTTTGGTCCACTTCAGCCTGTCTGGTCTGGGTTTTGGTCCACTTCATCCTGTCTGGTCTGGGTTTTGGTCCACTTCATCCTGTCTGGTCTGGGTTTTGGTCCACTTCAGGGTGTCTGGTCTGGGTTTTGGTCCACTTCAGGGTGTCTGGTCTGGGTTTTGGTCCACTTCAGGCTGTCTGGTCTGGGTTTTGGTCCACTTCATCCTGTCTGGTCTGGGTTTTGGTCCACTTCATCCTGTCTGGTCTGGGTTTTGGTCCACTTCAGGGTGTCTGGTCTGGGTTTTGGTCCACTTCAGGGTGTCTGGTCTGGGTTTTGGTCCACTTCAGGGTGTCTGGTCTGGGTTTTGGTCCACTTCATCCTGTCTGGTCTGGGTTTTGGTCCACTTCAGGGTGTCGGGTCTGGGTTTTGGTCCACTTCAGGGTGTCTGGTCTGGGTTTTGGTCCACTTCAGGGTGTCTGGTCTGGGTTTTGGTCCACTTCATCCTGTCTGGTCTGGGTTTTGGTCCACTTCATCCTCTCTGGTCTGGGTTTTGGTCCACTTCAGGGTGTCTGGTCTGGGTTTTGGTCCACTTCATCCTCTCTGGTCTGGGTTTTGGTCCACTTCAGGGTGTCTGGTCTGGGTTTTGGTCCACTTCATCCTGTCTGGTCTGGGTTTTGGTCCACTTCATCCTGTTGGGTCTGGGTTTTGGTCCACTTCAGGGTGTCTGGTCTGGGTTTTGGTCCACTTCAGGGTGTTGGGTCTGGGTTTTGGTCCACTTCATCCTGTCTGGTCTGGGTTTTGGTCCACTTCAGGGTGTCTGGTCTGGGTTTTGGTCCACTTCATCCTGTCTGGTCTGGGTTTTGGTCCACTTCATCCTGTCTGGTCTGGGTTTTGGTCCACTTCAGGGTGTCTGGTCTGGGTTTTGGTCCACTTCATCCTGTCTGGTCTGGGTTTTGGTCCACTTCAGGGTGTCTGGTCTGGGTTTTGGTCCACTTCAGGGTGTCTGGTCTGGGTTTTGGTCCACTTCATCCTGTCTGGTCTGGGTTTTGGTCCACTTCAGGGTGTCTGGTCTGGGTTTTGGTCCACTTCAGGGTGTCTGGTCTGGGTTTTGGTCCACTTCAGGGTGTCTGGTCTGGGTTTTGGTCCACTTCAGGGTGTCGGGTCTGGGTTTTGGTCCACTTCATCCTGTCTGGTCTGGGTTTTGGTCCACTTCAGGGTGTCTGGTCTGGGTTTTGGTCCACTTCAGGGTGTCTGGTCTGGGTTTTGGTCCACTTCAGGGTGTCTGGTCTGGGTTTTGGTCCACTTCAGGCTGTCTGGTCTGGGTTTTGGTCCACTTCAGGGTGTCGGGTCTGGGTTTTGGTCCACTTCAGGGTGTCTGGTCTGGGTTTTGGTCCACTTCATCCTGTCTGGTCTGGGTTTTGGTCCACTTCAGGGTGTCTGGTCTGGGTTTTGGTCCACTTCAGGGTGTCGGGTCTGGGTTTTGGTCCACTTCAGGGTGTCGGGTCTGGGTTTTGGTCCACTTCAGGCTGTCTGGTCTGGGTTTTGGTCCACTTCAGGGTGTCGGGTCTGGGTTTTGGTCCACTTCAGGGTGTCGGGTCTGGGTTTTGGTCCACTTCAGGGTGTCTGGTCTGGGTTTTGGTCCACTTCAGGGTGTCTGGTCTGGGTTTTGGTCCACTTCAGGGTGTCTGGTCTGGGTTTTGGTCCACTTCAGGGTGTCGGGTCTGGGTTTTGGTCCACTTCAGGGTGTCTGGTCTGGGTTTTGGTCCACTTCAGGGTGTCTGGTCTGGGTTTTGGTCCACTTCAGGGTGTCTGGTCTGGGTTTTGGTCCACTTCATCCTGTCTGGTCTGGGTTTTGGTCCACTTCAGGCTGTCTGGTCTGGATTTTGGTCCACTTCAGGGTGTCTGGTCTGGGTTTTGGTCCACTTCATCCTGTCTGGTCTGGGTTTTGGTCCACTTCAGGGTGTCTGGTCTGGGTTTTGGTCCACTTCAGGGTGTCGGGTCTGGGTTTTGGTCCACTTCATCCTGTCTGGTCTGGGTTTTGGTCCACTTCAGGGTGTCTGGTCTGGGTTTTGGTCCACTTCAGGGTGTCGGGTCTGGGTTTTGGTCCACTTCAGGGTGTCTGGTCTGGGTTTTGGTCCACTTCAGGGTGTCTGGTCTGGGTTTTGGTCCACTTCAGGGTGTCTGGTCTGGGTTTTGGTCCACTTCAGGGTGTCTGGTCTGGGTTTTGGTCCACTTCAGGGTGTCTGGTCTGGGTTTTGGTCCACTTCATCCTGTCTGGTCTGGGTTTTGGTCCACTTCAGGCTGTCTGGTCTGGATTTTGGTCCACTTCAGGGTGTCTGGTCTGGGTTTTGGTCCACTTCATCCTGTCTGGTCTGGGTTTTGGTCCACTTCAGGGTGTCTGGTCTGGGTTTTGGTCCACTTCATCCTGTCTGGTCTGGGTTTTGGTCCACTTCAGGGTGTCTGGTCTGGGTTTTGGTCCACTTCAGGGTGTCGGGTCTGGGTTTTGGTCCACTTCAGGGTGTCTGGTCTGGGTTTTGGTCCACTTCAGGCTGTCTGGTCTGGGTTTTGGTCCACTTCAGGGTGTCGGGTCTGGGTTTTGGTCCACTTCAGGGTGTCTGGTCTGGGTTTTGGTCCACTTCAGGGTGTCTGGTCTGGGTTTTGGTCCACTTCAGGGTGTCGGGTCTGGGTTTTGGTCCACTTCAGGGTGTCTGGTCTGGGTTTTGGTCCACTTCAGGGTGTCTGGTCTGGGTTTTGGTCCACTTCAGGGTGTCTGGTCTGGGTTTTGGTCCACTTCAGGGTGTCTGGTCTGGGTTTTGGTCCACTTCAGGGTGTCTGGTCTGGGTTTTGGTCCACTTCAGGGTGTCGGGTCTGGGTTTTGGTCCACTTCAGGGTGTCGGGTCTGGGTTTTGGTCCACTTCAGGGTGTCTGGTCTGGGTTTTGGTCCACTTCAGGGTGTCTGGTCTGGGTTTTGGTCCACTTCAGGGTGTCTGGTCTGGGTTTTGGTCCACTTCAGGGTGTCTGGTCTGGGTTTTGGTCCACTTCAGGGTGTCTGGTCTGGGTTTTGGTCCACTTCATCCTGTCTGGTCTGGGTTTTGGTCCACTTCATCCTGTCTGGTCTGGGTTTTGGTCCACTTCATCCTGTCTGGTCTGGGTTTTGGTCCACTTCATCCTGTCTGGTCTGGGTTTTGGTCCACTTCATCCTGTCTGGTCTGGGTTTTGGTCCACTTCAGGGTGTCTGGTCTGGGTTTTGGTCCACTTTAGGGTGTCTGGTCTGGGTTTTGGTCCACTTCAGGGTGTCGGGTCTGGGTTTTGGTCCACTTCAGGCTGTCTGGTCTGGGTTTTGGTCCACTTCATCCTGTCTGGTCTGGGTTTTGGTCCACTTCAGGGTGTCGGGTCTGGGTTTTGGTCCACTTCAGGGTGTCTGGTCTGGGTTTTGGTCCACTTCAGGGTGTCGGGTCTGGGTTTTGGTCCACTTCATCCTGTCTGGTCTGGGTTTTGGTCCACTTCAGGGTGTCTGGTCTGGGTTTTGGTCCACTTCAGGGTGTCTGGTCTGGGTTTTGGTCCACTTCATCCTGTCTGGTCTGGGTTTTGGTCCACTTCAGGCTGTCGGTCTGGGTTTTGGTCCACTTCATCCTGTCTGGTCTGGGTTTTGGTCCACTTCATCCTGTCTGGTCTGGGTTTTGGTCCACTTCATCCTGTCTGGTCTGGGTTTTGGTCCACTTCAGGCTGTCTGGTCTGGGTTTTGGTCCACTTCAGGGTGTCTGGTCTGGGTTTTGGTCCACTTCATCCTGTCTGGTCTGGGTTTTGGTCCACTTCAGGGTGTCTGGTCTGGGTTTTGGTCCACTTCAGGGTGTCTGGTCTGGGTTTTGGTCCACTTCATCCTGTCTGGTCTGGGTTTTGGTCCACTTCAGGGTGTCTGGTCTGGGTTTTGGTCCACTTCATCCTGTCTGGTCTGGGTTTTGGTCCACTTCATCCTGTCTGGTCTGGGTTTTGGTCCACTTCATCCTGTCTGGTCTGGGTTTTGGTCCACTTCAGGCTGTCTGGTCTGGGTTTTGGTCCACTTCAGGGTGTCTGGTCTGGGTTTTGGTCCACTTCATCCTGTCTGGTCTGGGTTTTGGTCCACTTCAGGGTGTCTGGTCTGGGTTTTGGTCCACTTCAGGGTGTCTGGTCTGGGTTTTGGTCCACTTCATCCTGTCTGGTCTGGGTTTTGGTCCACTTCATCCTGTCTGGTCTGGGTTTTGGTCCACTTTAGGGTGTCTGGTCTGGGTTTTGGTCCACTTCAGGGTGTCGGGTCTGGGTTTTGGTCCACTTCAGGCTGTCTGGTCTGGGTTTTGGTCCACTTCAGGGTGTCTGGTCTGGGTTTTGGTCCACTTCATCCTGTCAAGTCTGGGTTTTGGTCCACTTCAGGCTGTCGGTCTGGGTTTTGGTCCACTTCATCCTGTCTGGTCTGGGTTTTGGTCCACTTCA
>JAQIHN010000793.1:0-25422 GCA_027917425.1 Gastrophryne carolinensis
CCTTCAGCATCTATTCTGCAAGAACCTACAGAAAAGTACAGCAAATTAAAGTACAGCAAATTAATAATTATGAATTAAAGTGGTTTTAGATTTTTTTCTTCTGTAATGGTAATTTAAGTTACTTACTGTAACAATGTGGAAGATTACCCCATTCACCGTTTTTACATGTTATAATTCTGGGTCCCTTGATGACGAATGAATCCTGACATTCAACATCTAATGAGATTCCAGAATCGTATGTATTTTGTTTAGAAATAATTTTTGCATGTAAAATATTAGGAGCACTGCATTGTCCTAGACAGATAAATGAAAACATGCACGAAGATTAGAACGAAAATCAGTGAATGCCTGTATAATAGCGTACACATTTTGCTGGAAGCAGGGCACATAGGAGCACACCCCTGGGTCCCTACCACTTGCCCTGCAAGAGGACCTCCACCAACTTTAGTGTTATGGTAGAAACTCTAGTTTCTCCAGGCTTATGGGTGATGAGATGGCGGGGTAAACCCTGAGTATGTTTTTGCAGTGTCCAGTGCACTGCAGCCAGTGCCACCATAGGGCGAAAGTTGCGTAACAAACAATTACGAAGTCGGTGTGCAATGGCACTGCGAGCCAGGAAGTGGCAATCCACTATGAGGGAGGTGCGTGCAGTGCAGAGAGGTGGTGAGACAGCAGGGATGGGGCAGTGGTGGACCAAGGCAAAAAGCACAACACACGGGATTCTGTCCTGCCATCCTGACCCATCCGTTCTGACTTACCTGTCCACCCATCCCACCTACCTCTTTGCCCAGCTACCTGCCTACTTAACCACCTATCTACCTATTTACCTGCCTACTGATTCATCCACCTATCTACCTACTCCTCACCTACCTGTGTGTTCTCCTTGTGTTGTGTTCCCCAGTGTTAGGCTCTATATGTTCTCCATATCCCTCCCTCAGCGCCAGTGGTGGACTGGGGGCAAAAATCAGCCCTGGATTTTACCCCTGGCCGGCCCAAGACATCCCTGCTGTGGCACCCCAACCATGATGCCGGGGTTATAGCATTGGGGGCTGGGGTTCTTTGGCTTGTGGGTACAATGGGGCTGGGTACAGGGGGCTGAGATGGGGACTAAGAGGGCAGGGGCTGTATGTGGGTGTTAAAAGCAGCAGCCCAACTGGCCCCAAAGTAGTGCGGCCCACCGGGCATTGTCCCGGGTCTCCCTATGGCCAGTCCGCCCCTGCTCAGCGCCTTGTGTGTTTAGTGGCTTAGTGCCTAATAATTTAGCTACTAATGTATTGTTTTTTTGTTTTTTTCTAATAAAGCATTTGTGGTCAAATGTCAAATTTAAACAAAAAACCAAAAGTGGATATCTTTTCAAACTATTTTCCAAACTTAAAAAAAAATGGAAAAAGTATTTAAAATTCTGAAAATTAATTTGCAGATGACACATTTTTATTCATAATTAACATGCCGGCTATTGCCATCATATGTTTAATTAATGCAAAAAGCATTTTCCTCCTGCTTTGTTTCATGTGCCTTTTTTCTCCAGCAAACACATTTGCGCATACTTTTCACCCTTCAAAACCTAAATTTAAGCCCTAAATTTGCGCAAAAATAGGCACACAAAAAATGTGTCAAGAATTGTGAGGATGTGAGTAAACCATTTTTGTGCATGAAACGTGTGCGCGGGCGCAGGACCATGAATCAACATTAAAGTGATGGGGAAGAGGTGGAAAGGGCTATGAATGAGTTAAAAAGGTAAGGCGGAGAGGGGAGGGGTTAGGAGAAAAGGTCTATGGGCTGCAGGAAGGTGATAGGTATGACCAGGTGTGTAAGTATAGGGGGTGCAAAGGTTGCGACTGCAAATGGGACCAAAAGGTCAGAAGGTGTAATCACTGAAGCTACACCACTTTATTTATTAGATTTGTGCTCTCACGGCATCATGTACAAAAAAAATAAGCATTTTTGGTCTCAGATGTCTGTCTAGTCAGATCCAATTTAGTTTTATAAAGTTACTGTATGAACCCTGGCAGGGACTTATTCAATGCTCACACAATGGCCCGGCCATTTGGTTACATCACTGCGTAAAACCAAACTTGTACCTCCAGCTCAGCCTTTTTTGTATCTGAACCATACCCTGTCCACCAACCTGACTCATCTGTAAAAACCTCAACCCCCCTAGCTGATAAGTTAATGTTTACTGTATAATCATTGTAATATGAGTTAAAGCAGACCAAAAGTCAAAATGGAGCCATATCAGCATACCTGTCTGCTTTGGGGACTCTATAGCGGTAAAATGGCCCTTTAGTAACACATCTAAACCATGTAGGATCCGGGAAGTAGGTAGGTATTCTAATCACACTGCAGGGGTTCAAGAGGGATTTACAATGATATACATCCTTAATTGAGATGCTCCCTAGGAAACGCATTAGTGGACCAAAAGTCTGCACAATCTATTCCTAAAAATCCATCGACACCACAATAGATTCAGAACAAACAAATCCTGGCAACTCCTTAGGAATGTGTACGTTTGTTGCATTTACCACATCATTTCTTATAGCCAAAATAGAATTTAACAGGGGAAGTACTCCTTACCGTGACTGGATTTGTCAAACTGAAAGCCAGTGTCAGGGAACACTGCTATTCTAAGGTGCTCAGGTGACTCTACAGCCCTGCATATATCAGCAATGGGTGATATATTGCCATCTACATGTTGTTGGAGATGAAAATGACATTTTTAAAGTGATCTAAAAATATATCATTTTATTTAAGGCCGCAAACATGTCCTCTTAGATCCTTAAAGGGGACCAAAACCTGTGTTTTTTTTCACTCACCTGGGTTTTGGTCCACATTATTGGGAAAGTCCTATTTCAGATGCTCCTGTGTGTGAAACATCATGGAACACTTGCATTTTTACCTCTCCTTCAATCAGAATAGACTGCGTCACCCGGAAATCTATCCTTAACAAAAAGCGTTCCTGGTGCCTCCTGTTGGCTGATGCACACCCATGTGTGCTGTGGGATCACCAGAAAGGCAAGTTCTAGGTTGATCCCTGGGTATTTTACACAGTAGGGCTTCCCAAGCTGGGATGCCCCGGGAGAGTCAACTGGCCAATGCCGGTTTCAGTCCGCATCAAGCATTTGTGTCTTGATGTCAGATGATATTAAAGCACCCTAAGCCAGCCTGCAGCAGGTACTATTTTTATGTTAAATGGAATGTTTTGTTCATGGTAGAAAGGGGTGTAAACCAGCAAAACATATCAGACTATGGGGGTTATTTAAGAAAGGCTAGTGCCAGGTAATGCTACGTAGCGGCACGTGGCGCTGTATGTGAAACCACATTTAAGAAAGTGAATCTGGTGAGCGCCTCTAACAACGTCACGTAGGGTCACATGTCAGGTGTCTCAGTCTATAGCGTCGGCGCTATATATAGCGTAGGTTCAGGAGCGCTATGTGGTACCGTTCGCTCAGTGTCTCTTTGCCATACATTTCATGTACATGTCATTGTGTAACATCTCCTGGCTGTAAACAAGCACTTTTATAATTTTTTTTAAATATATTTTTATGCAGAATTGTATGTGCAGGTCTGGTACTAAAGTGTTATTGTCCCAGTGTTAAAACAATGTCATTCCATGTGTTTTTGCTTTGTTACTGGTGTATATGTGTTCAAAAAAAGACTTTGATCACGCAGCGTCTGGCGCTCTATACTAGAGCGCCCAGCTTCAGAGCGCCGACGTGTGTGTGTGTATTTTTTTCTTAAATATTGTGTGGAGCACCGAGTGTCGGACGCACTGAGCTGGCGCTACCTATCGCTCGCTGCAGCGTTGTCCTCTTGTTAGATGTAGCATAGTCTTGGTCGCTTTGACCTGGGGACACCACCTAGCGTTCTCGTTTGGCTCTGCAGTTAATATTCTACAGCGCCCACCACACATGACATTCATCAATGCCAACCAGGACACTACAGCGAACCGCTAACAGCGTCTACTAGCGGTCGCTCTATGTGCCGCTATACAGACGCTCACATGGCGATACGCGGCGCTAGTAGTAAATCAGCCTCAACGTGTATGACTAGCGGTTTGTACTTTATCGTATCACCAAAGATGCCATCTGTAATAAAACTTCCCCATTATATTTTACCAAGGAAATTCACCAAAACGTCTTTGATTATCTCTACTTACTTGGACACTCAGTTGGATAAGTCAGTGGCCATGGAAGACTCCCATTCTTGGCACAAGAGCCAGTCTTTACTTGTGATCCAAATTTACATTTAAAATAGACTGTTTCGCCTTCACCATAGAATACAGCGTCCTCATGCCTTTCATCCAGCACTAAGAAATGAGACTCGAGTTTTTCTTGGTCAATGCGACAAAAATCTAAAATAAATAAACCGCACAGTTACCATTAAAATATACCAGGCAAGCCAATGGGAAAAAGTAGAGCACAAGAAAATACTTTAGATCAGATTGATCAAAGCTTTTCCCTCACGTCCACTTCTTATCCTAAAAAATCATTGCCCATTGGAAGCAACATTTACAGCAATTACAGGGTAAACTGCAAATAATACAGCACCTTCTTTTCTGGTTTTGATTTTGTGTTTTCTTGCCATTTTGTTTATGGAGACTTCAAGTACATATTACAGAATAAACATTTTTGTGTTTATCTTACATGCAGTAAATCTTGTTTAAATGAATTTTAACCCTTTTAAATGGAATGGGTCACCCTTCCCCCATTGCGTGTGCGATTTGGTTTTACACATGTAAAGACCTCATTACAATTTGTATCATTCAAGGTAGGATTATTGGACTGACAAGACATGTGTCATATTCACAGAACTTTTATAAGTTATTATAGAGATGAGCGAGTAGTGAAATATTCGAAATTTCGAATTTCGATTCGAATAGACCGCGTTACTCGACTACTCGACCGATTATCGAATCCCCTTATAGTCTATGGGAAAAAAATGCTCGCCACTTGGAAATCTCAATTCGGCCACTTGGAGGTCACCAAGTCCACCCTGAAACATCAGAAAATGATGCCAACACAGCTGGAATGCAACTGGGACAGCAGGGGAAGCATGTCTGGGTGCATATAACGCGCCCAAGTCGCACTATTACGCCACTATCACAGCCTCTCAACAATACACTCCAAACACAATATAACTTCTATGTAAAGTGAGACAAGACAAGGAAACCTTCTTTCCTCTACATTGCCATGGACCCCAAGCCAAACTGTACAAAAAAGAACAAAATTCTGCACCCCTTAAAATCACGTTGCCTATGACAACCACAGATGGCATAGGCAAGGGGGAAAACAAATAGACCCCACCCCTAATTGTCATTGTGTGTGTGTGTGTGTGTGTGTGTGTGTGTAAATGTGGTCAGACATGTCCTCTTGTGTCATTGTGTCACCCCAGAAGGGAAGCTTAAAGGAGGAGGTTTGTTACAGTGTGTCACCCCAGCAGTCAGGGAAGCTTACAGGAGGAAGTTTGTTACAGTGTGTCACCCCAGCAGTAAGGGAAGCTTACAGGAGGAGGTTTGTTACATTGTGTCACCCCAGCAGTAAGGGAAGCTTACAGGAGGAGGTTTGTTACATTGTGTCACCCCAGCAGTCAGGGAAGCTTACAGGAGGAAGTTTGTTACAGTGTGTTACCCCAGCAGTAAGGGAAGCTTACAGGAGGAGGTTTGTTACATTGTGTCACCCCAGCAGTAAGGGAAGCTTACAGGAGGAGGTTTGTTACATTGTGTCACCCCAGCAGTAAGGGAAGCTTACAGGAGGAGGTTTGTTACAGTGTGTCACCCCAGCAGTAAGGGAAGCTTAGAGCTGAGACCTCTTAAAAATTGTATTAAGGCCCAAGAGCTGAGACCTCTTAGAAATTGTGTGGAGTCCCAAGAGCTGAGACCTCTTAGAAATTGTGTGGAGGCCCAAGAGCTGAGACCTCTTAAAAATTGTGTGGAGGCCCAAGAGCTGAGACCTCTTAAAAATTGTATTAAGGCCCAAGAGCTGAGACCTCTTAAAAATTGTGTGGAGTCCCAAGAGCTGAGACCTCTTAAAAATTGTATTAAGGCCCAAGAGCTGAGACCTCTTAGAAATTGTGTGGAGTCCCAAGAGCTGAGACCTCTTAGAAATTGTGTGGAGGCCCAAGAGCTGAGACCTCTTAAAAATTGTGTGGAGGCCCAAGAGCTGAGTCCTCTTAAAAATTGTGTGGAGGCCCAAGAGCTGAGACCTGTTAACAATTGTGTGGAGGCCCAAGAGCTGAGACCTCTCAAATATTGTGTGGATTCCCAAGAGCTGAGACCTCTTAAAAATTGTATTAAGGCCCAAGAGCTGAGACCTCTTAGAAATTGTGTGGAGGCCCAAGAGCTGAGACCTCTTAAAAATTGTGTGGAGGCCCAAGAGCTGAGACCTCTTAAAAATTGTATTAAGGCCCAAGAGCTGAGACTTCTTAAAAATTGTGTGGAGTCCCAAGAGCTGAGACCTCTTAGAAATTGTGTGGAGGCCCAAGAGCTGAGACCTCTTAAAAATTGTGTGGAGGCCCAAGAGCTGAGACCTCTTAAAAATTGTGTGGAGGCCCAAGAGCTGAGACCTCTTAAAAATTGTGTGGAGGCCCAAGAGCTGAGACCTCTCAAACATTGTGTGGAGTCCCAAGAGCTGAGACCTCTTAAAAATTGTATTAAGGCCCAAGAGCTGAGACCTCTTAGAAATTGTGTGGAGGCCCAAGAGCTGAGACCTCTTAAAAATTGTGTGGAGGCCCAAGAGCTGAGACCTCTTAGAAATTGTGTGGAGGCCCAAGAGCTGAGACCTCTTAAAAATTGTGTGGAGTCCCAAGAGCTGAGACCTCTTAAAAATTGTATTAAGGCCCAAGAGCTGAGACCTCTTAGAAATTGTGTGGAGTGATTGTATTAAGCCCAAGAGGTGAGCCATAAATTGTGTGGAGGCCCAAGAGCTGAGACCTGTTAACAATTGTGTGGAGGCCCAAGAGCTGAGACCTCTCAAACATTGTGTGGAGTCCCAAGAGCTGAGACCTCTTAAAAATTGTATTAAGGCCCAAGAGCTGAGACCTCTTAGAAATTGTGTGGAGGCCCAAGAGCTGAGACCTCTTAAAAATTGTGTGGAGGCCCAAGAGCTGAGACCTCTTAAAAATTGTGTGGAGGCCCAAGAGCTGAGACCTCTTAAAAATTGTGTGGAGTCCCAAGAGCTGAGACCTCTTAAAAATTGTATTAAGGCCCAAGAGCTGAGACCTCTTAGAAATTGTGTGGAGTGATTGTATTAAGCCCAAGAGGTGAGCCATAATTTTTTTTATTAATACAGCAATTCTACGGCGGTTAAGGAGGAGGAGGAAGAGGAGGAGGAAATGGCACTTCATACAGATGGCACTTCACTCTTGGCTGCTTTCCACTGTTGTACAAGCAAAGTCCGGGTCAATCCACTTGCTGTTCATTTTGATTAGCATCAGCCTGTCGGCACTGTCGGTTGACAGGCGGCTGCGCTTATCGGTTATAATGCCCCCGGCTGCGCTGAACACCCTTTCTGATAGCACGCTGGCAGCAGGGCAGGCAAGCACCTCCAAGGCGTACAGGGACAGTTCCAGCCACGTGTCCAACTTGGAGACCCAGTAAGTGTAGGGCGCCGAGGGATCGGGGAGGACGGGGGTGTGGTCTGCCAGGTAGTCCCGCAACATCCGCCGATACTTGTCCCTCCTGCTGATAGCGGGCCCCGCAGTGATGGAAGTTGCACGAGGGGGTGCCATGAACGTGTCCCACACCTTGGAGAGTGTTCCCCTGGTGGCTGTGGGCCTGATCGATGTTGTCAGACTCTGGGAGACACTCTTCTCTCTGCCGCCAGCGATGGTGGGTGGGAAAATCTGCATCATGCTCTGCACGAGTTCCCTCTGGTATTCCAGTAATCGATTCGTCCTCTCCTCTACTGGAATAAAAGAGGAGAAGTTATCTTTATACTGGGGGTCCAGGAGTGCGAAGACCCAGTATAGTTTGTTCTCCAATATCCGGACAACACGTATGTCCCGGGAAAAGCAGCCCAGCATGAAGTCAGCCATGTGTGCCAGACTCTGAGTAGGCATGACGTCACTGCCCCCACCAGAAGGATCATTTTCCATTTCCTCCTCTTCCTCCTCCTCTCCGCCCCATCCGCGCTGAACCAATGGGACGCACACAGCCTGACTGCTACCCTCGCCGCCAGCATCCTCTTCCACAGCCACCTCCACGTTGTCCTCCTCCTCCTCATCCTCCTCCTCCTGCAACTGCCACCGAGCAGCAGACAAAAGTGTGGTCTGACTGTCTACCTGCGTTGCGTCTCCTCCTACCCCCGTCTCCTCAGTGTGCAATGCGTTCTCCCTTATTACGATGAGCGGTTCTTTAAGGACGCATAGGAGCGGGATGATTACGCTCACTATAGCGTCCTCGCTGCTGACCTTCTTAGTGGACTCCTCAAAGATACGCAATACATCGCATATGTCTGCCATCCATGGCCACTCGTGGTTGGCAAACTGAGGGAGCTGAGTTGGATGCACGCGTGGATGCATCATCTGGTACTCCATCAATGCTCTCTGCTGCTCACCCTGGCCAACATGCAATAGGTGGAATTCCAGCAAGTGGGCAGGTCGCACAACAGCCGATGTTGAGGCAAATGGAGGCGTTGCTGGAGTTTTTTTAAGCTAGCAGCAGCTACAGTTGACTTCCGAAAGTGAGCGCACAAGCGCCGCACTTTCACCAGTAGCTCTGCCAGGTTGGGGTAAGTCTTTAGAAACTTTTGTACTACCAAATTAAAAACGTGGGCCAGGCATGGTACGTGATTGAGTTCTGCAAGCTCCAGAGCCGCCACCAGGTTACGGCCGTTATCGCACACGACCATGCCTGGTCCTAGCTGCAGCGGCGACAGCCACATCTCTGTCTGCTGCAATATGGCGTGCCTCACCTCTGCGGCGCTGTGCTTCCTGTCGCCCAAGCTGATGAGCTTAAGCCCCGCCTGCTGACGTCTCCCCGCACCAGTGCTGCAACGCTTCCAGCTAGGGGCTGAGGGCGATGTTAAGGCAGAGGAGGAGGAGGAGGAGGAGGAGGAGGAAGAGAAGGGGGGTCTATCAGAACCCGTGCTGGCAATCTTGGGCGGGGGTGGTATGTAGGCCGTCCCTGTTTGCGACCCCATCCCCGCTTCCACAACATTCACCCAGTGTGCCGTCAAAGAGATGTAGCGTCCTTGGCCGCAAGCGCTTGTCCATGAGTCGGTGGTCAAGTGGACCTTTGCGCTGACTGCGTACCTCAGGGCCCGCCTGATGTTACGCGACACGTGCTGGTGCAGGGCGGGGACGCCACACCGGGAAAAATAGTGCCGGCTAGGGACGGAATAGCGAGGTGCGGCAGCCGCCATCAGGTCGCGGAAGGCCTGCGTCTCCACAAGCCTAAACGGCAACATCTCCAGGGCCAGCAGTTTGGAGATGAGGCAGGTTAAGGCTTGGGCTTGGGGGTGACTGGAGGCGTACTTCCGCCTGCGGTTGAACGCCTGCGAGATGGACAGTTGATGGAACGAGGAGATGGAAGGTGCAGACGAAGATGCGGGGGAAGGGGGGGCTGAAGGAGAAGGCCCCAAAGTAGCCGAGGCAGAGGCAGATGTGGAGGTGTCCTGGCTGGAGGTCTGGACCGCAGTGGCAGCACACAACAAAGGGGAAGAGGCAGTGGCAGCAAGACCGGGCGCAGGTTGTATTGCGTTTGCTCTCTCCCACTCAGCCCAGTGCTTGACTTCCAAGTGACGGCGCATGCCTGAGGTGGTCAGATTGCTCTTCTCAGAGCCCCTACTCAGTTTTGAGTGGCAGATTGCGCAAACCGCGCTCAGTTTGTCGTCCGCGCAAACATTAAAAAATCTCCACACCACAGAAGTACGAGGCCTCGATGGGGGAGCTTCGTGCGACTGCCTGCTGCCGAGAAGAGCTTCGGCCCTGCTGGCTGTGGCCTGCCTTCTCTGTCTGGACTGTCCTCTGCCTCTGGACTGTCCTCTGCCTCTTGCTGCCTTATTCGGTGATGCGCAGACCGCATCTCCACTGCTTTCCCCGCTGGACATCACCCCTGTCCAAGTGGGGTCGGTCATTTCGTCGTCCACCACCTCCTCTTCCACTTCCTCTCTCTGCTCCTCCTCCTGCCCACTGGACATTCCAACAGCCTCCCTTGATGGCAACTGCGTCTCATCGTCATCGCTCATGATAGCAGATGCTGGTTCCGGGTCCACATCACTAGGAGATGGCGGATACTCAAGTGTTTGGGCATCACTACAAACAAATTCCTCTGCTAGCTCCTGGGATTCTTGCAGCACATCTGGAAAAGGACCCGAAAAGAGGTCCTGGGAGGGGTCAAGGGTGGGCTGACTCTGTTGGCCAGGTTGGGAGGAAGGAGGGTCAGAGTGAGACTGTGTGGATGACTGGGTGGTGGACAAGTGACTGGAAGCGTTATCGGCCATCCATTGCACCACCTGTTCACGCTGCTCAGGCCTCAACAGAGGTGTACCCCGCCCCCCGCTTAACTGTCCCATAAAGGCAGGGAAGCTGGATGAGCGTAATGCTGGCTGCCCCTCACCAGCACGCATTGTATCCCCACTGGCTTCAACGCGGTTTGTGCCCCCACCAGCATTTCCACGCCCCCGTCCTCGTCCACGTCCCTTTGCGCTAGCCCTCCGCATTTCAGACGTTTTACTTTTTTGGCCACGCGTTATGCCAAATATATATATATATTTTAGGAGAACACCTGGCTATACAGCCGTATACTGCCAGAAGGTGAAATGGTGCCTATACGCACCGGGTATATAACAGTGTTTTGTTGGCACAGAGGACACAAAACAGTAGTGCCAAATATAGAAGGTTTTTTTTAGGAGAACACCTGGCTATACAGCCGTATACTGCCAGAAGGTGAAATGGTGCCTATACGCACCGGGTATATAACAGTGTTTTGTTGGCACAGAGGACACAAAACAGTAGTGCCAAATATAGAAGGTTTTTTTTTTTGGAGAACACCTGGCTATACAGCCGTATACTGCCAGAAGGTGAAATGGTGCCTATACGCACCGGGTATATAACAGGGTTTTGTTGGCACAGAGGATACAAAACAGTAGTGCCAAATATATATATTTTTTAAGAGAACACATGGCTATACAGCCGTACACTGCCAGAAGGTGAAATGGTGCCTATACGCACCGGGTATATAACAGGGTTTTGTTGGCACAGAGGACACAAAACAGTAGTGCCAAATATATATATATTTTTTAGGAGAACACATGGCTATACAGCCAGGGCCGTATTTGCCGCAAGGCAATTCTAGGCCGGTGCCTAGGGCGGCAACATTGTGAAGGGGGCGGCTCTTCAGGGGTGCAGAACAAGAAAAAAAATAAATAAATAAAATAATTTTTTTTTTCTCTCCCCCCCCCCCCAGCTGATCAGCGGGGGGGGGGGGGGGGGGGATGGCGATCGTGAGGCCACCGATCCGCCGGCAAAACGCCCCCCACCTCGACCAGCCCCGCCCCACCTCATCCTGCTCCAGCTCGAAGCCGCCCTCTGTCTTCCATAACAGCAGCGTCACACCAAGTGCAGGAGCTTGGGGGCAGGTCTTGCTGGCTGTGTCTTCCTGATGAGGAGGCTCCGCCCCCAGACGCATCATCAGACTGCTGCCTGGCTCTCCCGGGCTGTGCGAGGAGGAGCTCTAGTACTACTAAGGTAGGTGCGTGTGTGTCTATATCAGTGTGTGTGACTGTCAGTGGGTGGGTGTGGGTGTGCGTGTGTGTCACTGTCTATCAGTGTGTGTGTGTGTGTGTGTGTGTGTGTCACTGTCTATCAGTGTGTGTGTGTGTGTCACTGTCTATCAGTGTGTGTGTGTGTCACTGTCTATCAGTGTGTGTCTCTGTGTGTGTCACTGTCTGTCTCTGTGTGTGTCACTGTCTATCAGTGTGTATGTGTGTGCCACTGTCTATCAGTGTGTGTGTCTCTGTGTGTGCCACTGTCTATCAGTGTGTGTGTCTCTGTGTGTGTGTCTCTGTGTGTGTCACTATCTATCAGTGTGTAACTGTCTATCTGTGTGTGTGTGTGTGTGTGTCACTGTTCCTGTGTGTGTCACTGTCTATCAGTGTGTGTGTGTTGTCACTGTCTATCAGTGTGTGTATGTGTCACTGTCTATCAGTGTGTGTATGTGTCACTGTCTATCAGTGTGTGTATGTGTCACTGTCTATCTCTGTGTGTGTGTGTGTCACTGTTCCTGTGTGTGTCACAGTGTGTGGGTGTGCGTGTGTGTCACTGTCTATCAGTGTGTGTGTGTGTGTGTCTGTCAGGACTATACCAAACACCCGTCTGTCTTAAGCCGGTATCCCCCAATCTCCACCGCCACTTCCGCCTATAGACAAGCCCCCGCTTGTAGGAGACACGGGTAATGCCTCTCCCAGTCGGTAGCCCCCAGGACTTAAAAGGCGCAAAGGATAACGGCTTAAGGTGCAGAATGATGTTTGGCAGGGAATCCCGAATGAGGATGCCGGGTGCGAAAGTCCGTAATTCAGGCCGAGGTCAAACCAGGAGGTCACAGGCGAGGTATCCAAGGGAGATAACGAAGGAGTGGTCGAGGGTAGCCGAGGTCAAGTCCAGGAGGTCACAGGCGAGGTACAGGAGGGTCAGGCAAAAGAGTGGTCAGGCAAAGCAGATGGTCAGGGCAGGCAGCAGGCGAGAATAGTCAAAGTCCAAATCCAATATATTCACTAAAGACACAGCAACGCACATCCAGAACCCAGAGGCTATAACGGGCACTGGGATACTGGAGTAGTGCGGATTTATAGGGATATCTGGCCAGTGGGGAACAGGGAAAAAGGAGGGAACGAAGGTGCTTGGTGCAACACTAAAAACGGGAGTGGTCCCAGGAACTGGACGGCCCAGGCCAGACAGGCCGACCAGTCCCTGGGCTCCCTCTATGAGCAGGACCAGGATTGGGTGATTCAAACTCGCCCCCGGCGGGCGCGCTGGGGAAAGCGCCGCCGGGAGGCATAAAGGCGACGTGCTCGCGCGCGCGCGCGCGAGCACGTTGAAGATCGAGCGCGCCCCCGCCGGGAGGGGGAAGCGCCGCACAGCGAGGGAGCCCGGCGGGACCGCGCAGCCGCGCAGAGCGGGCTGCGGCGCGGCCGCCGACGCTATCCCGCGCCGCCGACCCTTGACCGCCACAACCGCGCTGAGGAGCCAGGACACCCGGGGAGCGCCGGGCAGCAACCAGCCGGGGACCGCCCGACAGCGCGCCGCGGGACCAGGGACGGCGACGAGGTAAGTGCCTAACATTACCCCCCCCCTGAGGAGGGGCCACTGGACCCTCCAAACTAGGTTTCAAAGGATTCTCTCTGTGAAACCTCTTTACCAAATTCTGCGCATGAACCTCTCTGGCCGGAACCCAAGATCTTTCTTCCGGACCGTATCCCTTCCAGTCAATAAGATATTGAAGAGAGTTTCGAAAAAAGCGAGAATCAAGAACCCGGGCAACCTCAAACTCCTGATGCCCATCAACTAACACAGGACTAGGAGGACTATTAGGTTCATGGTTTTTTGCAGACTTAAGAAGTGAAACATGAAAGGATTTACAGATTTTCATGGACGAAGGGAGGGCCAACTGGTACGTAACCTGATTAATTTTTTGTGTTATGGGGAAGGGGCCAATAAATTTAGGTCCTAACTTAGCGGAGGGCTGGCGTAGCGCCAAATTCTTGGTTGAAAGCCAAACCCAGTCACCCACCTTAAAGCTAGAGTTAGAAGATCGTTTGCGATCAGAAAATTTTTTCTGCTGAAGAGCGGCCCTAGCTAGATGTTGCTGGATTTTATTCCATTCCCCTGGCCATTTGGAAACCCATTCATCCACGGAGGGAACTCTAGAGGGTTGGTCCGAAAGAGCAGAAAACTTCAGGTCCTTGCCATAAACACAATGGAAAGGAGAAACCCCCGTGGAAGAATGTGCGGCGTTGTTAAAAGCAAATTCCGCAAATGGTAAGAAGAAGGCCCAATCAGTTTGAGTATCCGCCGTAAAACAGCGCAAATATTGTTCCAGGGACTGGTTCGTTCTCTCGGTTTGTCCATTCGACTGCGGATGGAAGGCCGAGGAAAGGGAGACGGTGAAACCCAACTTGGCACAGAAAGCCCTCCAGAACCGGGAGACAAACTGGACCCCCCTATCCGAAACAATATCCATGGGAATACCATGAATCCTAAAGACATGAGTAATGAAGAGTTGAGCAAGAGTTTGAGCTGAGGGGAGTTTCTTTAAAGGGACGAAATGGGCCATCTTGCTAAAGCGGTCCACAACTACCCAAATAACCGTATGTCCCTGAGACGGAGGAAGGTCAGTAACAAAATCCATGGCCAGATGGGTCCACGGGGAGGCAGGAATGGACAATGGAAGGAGTGGGCCTTCAGGCGAACGCCTCAAGGATTTACTTTGGGCACAGACTTTGCAAGCGGAGACAAATCTTTGAGCGTCCTTCCTAAGAGAAGGCCACCAAACTTGACGTGATAATAAAGCTATGGTTTTCTTAACCCCTGGATGACCGGTTGTTTTGGTATCGTGAAAATGGGACAAGAACTCAGACCGGTAAGTAGAGGGCACAAACAGGGCTGAAGCGGGTTTCCCAGGAGGAGCTTGGGCCTGGAACTGAGTAAGATCAGGAAGTTGGGGTTGGATGGCGGCCACCACTAGGGAGCGAGGCAAGATGGGAGACACCATCCTTTCCGGTAAGTCAGGGGGAGAGAAACTCCGAGACAGGGCGTCCGCTTTTATATTTTTGGACCCGGGCTTATAAGTTATAGAAAAATTAAACCGAGAAAAGAATAAGGACCAGCGAGCCTGTCTAGGAGTTAATCTCTTGGCGGACTGGATGTATTCTAGATTTTTATGGTCCGTAAAGACCGTAACTGGATACTGAGCCCCCTCCAGCCAGTGTCTCCATTCCTGGAAGGCTAGCTTGATGGCCAGTAATTCTCTATTGCCGATATCATAATTTCTTTCGGCCGCTGAGAATTTCTTGGAAAAGAAGGCACATGGATGGAGGCGTGCAGGTGAGCCGTAGTACTGAGACAAGACTGCTCCGACCGCAATTTCAGAAGCATCCACCTCCACAAGGAAAGGTCGTTGCTCATCAGGATGGACTAGGACGGGAGCAGCACTAAATACCCTCTTAAGATTCTCGAAGGCCTGGACAGCTTGAGCCGGCCAAACCGGGGGGTACCCGCTTTTCTTAGTTAGGTTAGTTAGTGGTGTAACCAGGGCAGAGAAATTCTTAATGAACCTTCTATAAAAATTGGCAAAACCCAAAAACCTTTGCAGGCCCTTCAGATCTCTGGGCTGCTCCCATTCTAGAACAGCCTTCACCTTAGACTGGTCCATAGACAGACCAGATTTGGAGATAATGTAACCGAGAAACGGAACCTCAGATACTTCAAATTGACATTTCTTTAACTTGGCATATAAACAGTTCTCCCTAAGTTTCTGCAAAACTAGGCACACATGTTTACGATGTTCGTCGATGGATGAAGAAAAAATTAAAATGTCGTCTAGGTAAACAACCATAAACCGGCCAAGATAGTCCCTGAAGATTTCGTTGACAAAACTTTGAAAGACCGCAGGGGCATTACACAGGCCGAAAGGCATTACCAAATACTCATAATGCCCTTCAAGGGTATTGAAGGCCGTCTTCCACTCGTCCCCCTGCCTGATTCTTATGAGGTTATAGGCCCCCCGGAGATCGAGTTTAGAGAAGACCTGCGCCCCAACCACCTGTGTAAAGAGTCCCTCAATAAGCGGTAGGGGATACTTATTTTTTACCGTGATGTTATTTAAGCCCCGGTAATCGATACAGGGGCGAAGCCCCCCATCCTTTTTCTCCACAGAAAAAAACCCTGCCCCTGCTGGAGAAGATGAAGGCCGAATAAACCCTTTTTCTAAGTTCTCGGCGATATATTCCCGCATGGCAAGGGTTTCTGTTCGGGTCAAATTAAATATTCTCCCTCTGGGAGGCATCGTACCAGGGAGCAGTTCAATTGGGCAGTCCCAAGGTCTATGGGGAGGAAGTTTGTCTGCCGCCTTTTCTGAAAAGACATCAGCAAACTCCAAATATGGAGTTGGAACCCCAATAGGTGCTAGGCGCGCAACCCTGAGTGGGAATTCTAGGCAGTTCCGAAAACACTGGTGTCCCCACTTGGTGATTTGCCCCGAAACCCAATCAATTTGGGGGTTATGTTCCTGCAGCCATGGCAAACCCAAAATCAAAGGAGTACCAGGCATACTCAATATCAAGAACCTGATAACCTCAGAATGACTGGCTCCCACTTTGATTTGCATAGGAGGGGATTGGAACCGAACTAACCCCCCGGCCACTGGAGTGCCATCAATGGCTGAAACCCGGATAGGAGTCGGCAAGGTCTGAACCATAATTCCTAAAGTCTGCGCTAGTTCAGAGTCTAGGAAATTCCCAGCTGCTCCAGAATCTAGAAGAGCCTTTAGATTAATACATTTAACACCACTCTTAAACTGGACTGGGATGAAAACTGGAGACGATACTTGAGGAGATACCTTACAGCCTAGGAGGGCCCCCTCGAAACCCCCTAGGCTCTGAAGTTTCCCGACGGTTTCTTTGGGCAAAGTCTAACCATGTGGCCGGTTCCACCACAATAAAGACAGAGCCCCTCAGATAGGCGTCGTCGCCTCTCGCCTTCGGTGAGCCTGGTGGCACCTAGCTGCATGGGCTCTTCTGAAGGTTGAGCGACTAGAGCCTCAGACTTTGAAGCCGATTCGGGATGTGATCCTTTCTCTAGGCGCCTCTCCCGGAGTCGACGATCAATGCGGATGGCCAAATGCATCAATTCGTCCAGAGTCTGGGGTTCCGGGTAATTCACCAAGGTGTCCTTGATAGTGTCAGCCAGACCTAGTCGGAATTGGCCGCAGAGGGCAGGATTGTTCCAACGTGAGTCAACCACCCAACGCCGGAATTCAGAACAGTAGTCTTCGGCTGGACGGCGTCCCTGGCGGAGGGTACGTAATTTGGCATCAGCTGAGGCCCCTTTGTCAGGATCATCATAGAGGACCTCCATTGCAGCGAAGAAGCTATCCACCGATAGGCGGATTGGGTCCTGAGCTGATAAGCTAAAGGCCCAGGACTGAGGATCTCCATGCAGAAGGGAAATAATCAAGCCAACCTTTTGCTCCTGTGACCCTGAGGAAACCGGACGAAGCTGGAAGTATAGTTTAGAAGAGTCCCGGAAATTGGCAAATTTTGCCCTGTCGCCATAGAACTTTTCAGGGAGTGGGATCTTGGTTTCCACAGACATTGCGGCCGGAGTCCCCTGAGAAGTGGGGACAATGGGAGTAGGACGGTTCTCCTGGGCCGCAACTCGATGAGCCAGGTGCTCCACAGCCGCTGTCAAGGCTTGCACCTGCTCCAGAATTTGGTCCATTCTTCTTCTGGCCCGTTATAATGTCAGGACTATACCAAACACCCGTCTGTCTTAAGCCGGTATCCCCCAATCTCCACCGCCACTTCCGCCTATAGACAAGCCCCCGCTTGTAGGAGACACGGGTAATGCCTCTCCCAGTCGGTTGCCCCCAGGACTTAAAAGGCGCAAAGGATAACGGCTTAAGGTGCAGAATGATGTTTGGCAGGGAATCCCGAATGAGGATGCCGGGTGCGAAAGTCCGTAATTCAGGCCGAGGTCAAACCAGGAGGTCACAGGCGAGGTATCCAAGGGAGATAACGAAGGAGTGGTCGAGGGTAGCCGAGGTCAAGTCCAGGAGGTCACAGGCGAGGTACAGGAGGGTCAGGCAAAAGAGTGGTCAGGCAAAGCAGATGGTCAGGGCAGGCAGCAGGCGAGAATAGTCAAAGTCCAAATCCAATATATTCACTAAAGACACAGCAACGCACATCCAGAACCCAGAGGCTATAACGGGCACTGGGATACTGGAGTAGTGCGGATTTATAGGGATATCTGGCCAGTGGGGAACAGGGAAAAAGGAGGGAACGAAGGTGCTTGGTGCAACACTAAAAACGGGAGTGGTCCCAGGAACTGGACGGCCCAGGCCAGACAGGCCGACCAGTCCCTGGGCTCCCTCTATGAGCAGGACCAGGATTGGGTGATTCAAACTCGCCCCCGGCGGGCGCGCTGGGGAAAGCGCCGCCGGGAGGCATAAAGGCGACGTGCTCGCGCCCCCGCCGGGAGGGGGAAGCGCCGCACAGCGAGGGAGCCCGGCGGGACCGCGCAGCCGCGCAGAGCGGGCTGCGGCGCGGCCGCCGACGCTATCCCGCGCCGCTGACCCTTGACCGCCACAACCGCGCTGAGGAGCCAGGACACCCGGGGAGCGCCGGGCAGCAACCAGCCGGGGACTGCCCGACAGCGCGCCGCGGGACCAGGGACGGCGACGAGGTAAGTGCCTAACAGTGTCACTGTCTATCAGTGTGTGTGTGTGTGTGTGTGTGTGTCACTGTCTATCAGTGTGTGTGTGTGTCACTGTCTATCAGTGTGTGTGTGTGTGTCACTGTCTATCAGTGTGTGTGTGTGTGTCACTGTCTATCAGTGTGTGTGTGTGTCACTGTCTATCAGTGTGTGTGTGTGTGTGTGTGTCACTGTCTATCTGTGTGTGTCACTGTCTATCTGTCTCTGTGTGCGTCAAATCAGTGTGTGTGTGGGCCACCGATCCGCCGGCAAAACGCCCCCCACCTCGACCAGCCCCGCCCCACCTCATCCTGCTCCAGCTCGAAGCCGCCCTCTGTCTTCCATAACAGCAGCGTCACACCAAGTGCAGGAGCTTGGGGGCAGGTCTTGCTGGCTGTGTCTTCCTGATGAGGAGGCTCCGCCCCCCAGACGCATCATCAGACTGCTGCCTGGCTCTCCCGGGCTGTGCGAGGAGGAGCTCTAGTACTACTAAGGTAGGTGCGTGTGTGTCTATATCCGTGTGTGTGACTGTCAGTGGGTGGGTGTGGGTGTGCGTGTGTGTCACTGTCTATCAGTGTGTGTGTGTGTGTGTGTCACTGTCTATCAGTGTGTGTGTGTGTGTGTGTCACTGTCTATCAGTGTGCGTGTGTGTGTCACTGTCTATCAGTGTGTGTATGTGTCACTGTCTATCAGTGTGTGTGTGTGTCACTGTCTATCAGTGTGTGTCTCTGTGTGTGTCACTGTCTATCTGTCTCTGTGTGTGTCACTGTCTATCAGTGTGTGTCTCTGTGTGTGTCACTGTCTATCTGTCTCTGTGTGTGTCACTGTCTATCAGTGTTTATGTGTGTGCCACTGTCTATCAGTGTGTGTGTCTCTGTGTGTGTACCACTGTCTATCAGTGTGTGTGTCTGTGTGTGTGTGTCACTGTCTATCAGTGTGTGTGTCTCTGTGTGTGTCACTATCTATCAGTGTGTCACTGTCTATGTGTGTGTGTGTGTGTGTGTCACTGTTCCTGTGTGTGTCACTGTCTATCAGTGTATGTGTGTGTTGTCACTGTCTATCAGTGTGTGTATGTGTCACTGTCTATCAGTGTGTGTATGTGTCACTGTCTATCAGTGTGTGTGTGTCACTGTCTATCTGTGTGTGTGTGTGTGTGTGTGTGTGTGTGTGTGTGTGTGTCACTGTTCCTGTGTGTGTCACTGTCTATCAGTGTGTGTGTGTGTGTGTGTGTCACTGTCTATCAGTGTGTGTATGTGTCACTGTCTATCAGTGTGTGTATGTGTCACTGTCTATCAGTGTGTGTATGTGTCACTGTCTATCAGTGTGTGTATGTGTCACTGTCTATCAGTGTGTGTGTGTGTGTCACTGTCTATCAGTGTGTGTGTGTCACTGTCTATCTGTGTGTGTGTGTGTGTGTGTGTGTGTGTGTGTGTGTGTGTGTGTGTGTGTCACTGTTCCTGTGTGTGTCACTGTCTATCAGTGTGTGTGTGTGTGTGTGTGTGTGTGTCACTGTCTATCAGTGTGTGTATGTGTCACTGTCTATCAGTGTGTGTATGTGTCACTGTCTATCAGTGTGTGTATGTGTCACTGTCTATCAGTGTGTGTGTGTGTGTGTGTCACTGTCTATCAGTGTGTGTGTGTCACTGTCTATCAGTGTGTGTGTGTGTGTGTGTGTGTCACTGTCTATCAGTGTGTGTGTGTGTCACTGTCTATCAGTGTGTGTGTGTGTGTGTGTGTGTGTCACTGTCTATCAGTGTGTGTGTGTGTCACTGTCTATCAGTGTGTGTGTGTCACTGTCTATCAGTGTGTGTGTGTGTGTGTGTGTGTGTGTGTGTGTGTGTGTCACTGTCTATCAGTGTGTGTGTGTGTGTCACTGTCTATCAGTGTGTGTGTGTGTGTCACTGTCTATCAGTGTGTGTGTGTGTCACTGTCTATCAGTGTGTGTGTGTCACTGTCTATCAGTGTGTGTGTGTGTGTGTGTGTCACTGTCTATCAGTGTGTGTGTGTCACAGTCTATCAGTGTGTGTGTGTGTCACAGTCTATCAGTGTGTGTGTGTGTCACTGTCTATCAGTGTGTGTGTGTGTCACTGTCTATCAGTGTGTGTGTGTGTGTGTGTGTGTGTGTGTGTGTGTGTGTGTGTGTGTGTCACTGTCTATCTGTGTGTGTCACTGTCTATCTGTCTCTGTGTGCGTCTGTCTCTGACGCTGTCTATCTGTCTCTGTGTGTTAGACTTTATATATATTTACCATTTAATAAAGCACTGAGCACTCTGACTCTGGTTTGCATGATGGGACCCTGATTAAAGCAGAACAAAACCCAACAGCCCCCAGTAAGGAATCTAAGACTCCAGGGCCAGCCGCTGGCTTTCCCCTGATTCGGGATGCCCCCCCCCCAGGATGCTGATAACTCGCCTTTCCCCGATCCAATGGCGCATATGCCAGCTCTCATCCAATTAAAGCCGCTTGTCTATCGACAATTTTGTTTACAATGGAGAGCATGTGCTGCCGCATCCCCGGTGGTCTGCATAGGCTCCTGCCTCAGCCATTCAGTTAGGTTGGGACAGGAGCGTGTACGCCACGGGGGATAGCGCAGCAGCACATGCTCCCCATTGAAGGCAACCTGCCAAAAGAGCAAAGGGCTCTGATTGGGCGAGAGCATGCGCTTGCGCCTTAGGACCAAGGAGAAGTGAGTTTTACTGGGAAACTGGGGGGCTCATATAGCAAGGCATCCCAATTCAGGATGCCCCAGGGACGCAGAAGAAAACCTGTCCATCAGGAGCTGGGGCAATTCAGTATAAGCTTTATTTGGAAAGGGGGAGGGCGCTATTCTGAATCTTTGCCCCGGGTGCAGTGAGTGGGGAAGTAGAAGGGGTCAACCACCAGGGCCAGCTGATGTCACCTTAGGGCATCCCTTTCTGTGATTCCCCATTGTGTGAGCCCCCCCCCCCCCCAAATCCTCAGGTCAGAAGTCACTCACAGTGCTCTCCAGCCATTGACACTTTCCTGGCCTCCCTGTAGCTGAAGCTGGGGATGGGAGTGCGACACATGCAGCAGGGAGACCAGGGATGTGGACACTCCTGTTTTCCTCTGCCACAGCTATTGTATAAATGGTGAATTGCGCAAGAGAGCATCACAAATCTGAATGCCCCAGAGGAGGTACCAAAATCCAGGATAGTGAACTTCCTGGGTTTTGGTCCACTTAAAGTGGAACAAAACCCACCAGTGACCGTCCTGGAATCTACAAGATTCCAGTGCCAGCTACTGGTTTTCGCTTCAAGCTTCCCTAATCGGGCCACCAGTAAAAACTCACCTTTCCATTCTCCAGCAGCACAAGCACAGACTCCAAATCAATGAGAGCTGTCTGCCATGACTATGTCATTGGTCTGGCAGCTCTCAGTGTGAATGGGGAGCATGTGCTGCCGCATTCCTGGTGGCATGTGCGCGCCCCCATACCAGCCATTCAGATAGCTCCCCATTTAAGTCAATGAGAGCCGCCTGCCAAATGACAGTCAAAGCAGACGGCTCTCATTGGACGAGAGCCCACTCATGCGCCACACACACACTATTACCCCCATTACCCCACAACCTACACACACACACACACACACACTATTACCGCCGAAACACTTTATGCCCCCCACTACACAACCATTAACCACACACATTGTGAGTTTTTATGGGTGAACTGGGGGGTAACACACAGCGTGGCATCCCAATTCAAGATGCTCTGGAGGCACAGTACAAAAATCAGGAAAATCAAATTCCCAGGGTTTGTTCCACTTTAAAAGCTGGTAAACCTGATTGAGGATGCCCCTGTTTGTGTGCAGGCTTACAGTGATTCAGAATATTCACCTGGAAATCTATTCTGAATAAATGGAGTGCTAGGAACACTACGTGGGATGCCACCTTTGGCTGCGCATGCACTAGGGAAAGGAAAGATTTATGGCTATCCATGGGGGTTTTACTCAGTGGGGCATCCTGAAGAGGGAATCGGCTGGCCTTGGAGTCCTTTAGACTTTAGGGCTGTCCAAAACTGGTTTTAATTTGCTTTCACAATGGGTTTGGTTAATGGTGTTGTTTAGTCGAGGGGTAATAGCTTGCGTGTAGGTCACAGCAAACTGCTCGCATTTGGCTGTGTGCCGTTGGACCTGGTAGGTGAGTGAATACTGGTATCCTGGGGGTGGTTTTTCTTTTTCTGTTATTTTTGTTTTTTTTTCTGGTATATCTATCAAGTGGAGCAAAATGGGGAAAGTCAAATTCCCAGCTTTTGTTCCACTTTAACTGTATGATTGGGAGGTTAAACAGAAACTGGGTTTTGGCAGCCTAAATTAGTATAGATTGCATCACCTGGCTCTCTATTATGAATGGGAGGTTTGGAACCACCTGCTGGCTGCTCCCCTCCTGCTTGTGCATACCTGTGCTGGCCATTAAGCCAAAGGGGTTCCACTGCGGGCTGCGGATGCGCTGTGGGATCAATGGAAAGATTTATGGCGATCCCAGGGGTTTAAAGTGGACCAACACCCAGGATTTTGACTATCCTGGGTATTGGTCCACTTCCCCGGGGCACCCCGATCGGGGGTGCCCCGCTGTGTGAAACCCCCCAGAAAGCCCCCTCTCCCCGCTCCCACGTGGCCGCGCCGTCCAATCGGCGCAGACGGACAAGCTGATTGACAGCGACGGACAAGCAGTTTGCCCGTCGGCGCCTCCCGCGCGTCACTCTTGACGTGTGCGCGGCCGCGCCGGCCATTCAGAGACGGCCGGCGCGGGCGCGCGCACGTCTGGAGGAGCGCGAGTGAGGCGGCTCTTGTCCAATCAGTGCTATGCTGTGCATACTAATGCCCTTGTTTTGGACTAGAGATGAGCGAACTTTTGAAAAATTTGATTCGACTGATTCGCCGAATTTTCCGACAAAAATCGCTTTGACCCGAATAAATTCGCAACGAATCGCTATTAAAAACGGCTATTTCTGAGCCTCCTAGAGCCTCAATAGGGTTGTAAACCATTCTGCCTTGCTGTAACACGCACAGGATGCGTGCTGGGTTAGTTAAATAATACTTTGAATAAATATCACATGCAGATCAGAGGCATCGCTAATAGAATCGCAGAGCGGCACAATTGAATTCAAGAGAGTTGAAGTGGCATCACTATGAGGGGCAGGAACCCAAACATTGCTTTAAAGAGACACTGGAGTTGGCAGCAGCAGGAGCCCAAAAATTGGATGAATCACACCCTGGAGTTGGCAGCAGCAGCAGCAGCAGCAGCAGGAGCCCAAACATTGGCTGAAAGAGACACTGGGGTTGGCTTCAGGAGCCCAAAAATTGGATGAATCACACCCTGGAGTTGCAAGCAGCAGCAGGAGCCCAAATATTACTTTAAAGAGACACTGTAGTTGGCTTCAGGAGCCCAAAAATTGGATGAATCCCACCCTGGAGTTGGCAGCAGCAGCAGGAGCCCAAAGATTACTTTATAGAGACACTGGAGTTGGCAGCAGGAGCCCAAAAATTGGATGAATCACACCCTGGAGTTGGCAGGAGTTGACAGCAGCAGCAGCAGGAGCCCAAATATTACTTTAAAGAGACCCTGGGGTTGGCTTCAGGAGCCCAAAAATTGGATGAATCACACCCTGGAGTTGGCAGCAGCAGCAGCAGGAGCCCAAATATTACTTTAAAGAGACACTGGGGTTGGCTTCAGGAGCCCAAAAATTGGATGAATCACACCCTGGAGTTGGCAGCAGCAGCAGCAGGAGCCCAAATATACACTGGAGTTGGCTTCAGGAGCCCAAAAATTGGATGAATCACACCCTGGAGTTGGCAGAAGTTGGCAGCAGCAGCAGCAGGAGCCCAAACATTACTTTAAAGAGACACTGGGGTTGGCTTTAGGAGCCCAAAAATTGGATGAATCACACCCTGGAGTTGGCAGCAGCAGGAGCCCAAATATTACTTTAAAGAGACACTGGGGTTGGCTTCAGGAGCCCAAAATTGGATGAATCACACCCTGGAGTTGGCAGCAGCAGGAGCCCAAATATACACTGGAGTTGGCTTCAGGAGCCCAAAAATTGGATGAATCACACCCTGGAGTTGGCAGAAGTTGGCAGCAGCAGCAGCAGGAGCCCAAACATTACTTTAAAGAGACACTGGGGTTGGCTTCAGGAGCCCAAAAATTGGATGAATCACACCCTGGAGTTGGCAGCAGCAGCAGCAGGAGCCCAAATATTACTTTAAAGAGACACTGGGGTTGGCTTCAGGAGCCCAAAAATTGGATGAATCACACCCTGGAGTTGGCAGCAGCAGCAGCAGGAGCCCAAATATACACTGGAGTTGGCTTCAGGAGCCCAAAAATTGGATGAATCACACCCTGGAGTTGGCAGAAGTTGGCAGCAGCAGCAGCAGGAGCCCAAACATTACTTTAACGAGACACTGGGGTTGGCTTCAGGAGCCCAAAAATTGGATGAATCACACCCTGGAGTTGGCAGAAGTTGGCAGCAGCAGCAGCAGGAGCCCAAACATTACTTTAAAGAGACACTGGGGTTGGCTTCAGGAGCCCAAAAATTGGATGAATCACACCCTGGAGTTGGCAGCAGCAGGAGCCCAAATATTACTTTAAAGAGACACTGGGGTTGGCTTCAGGAGCCCAAAAATTGGATGATTCACACCCTGGAGTTGGCAGCAGCAGCAGCCCAAATATACACTGGAGTTGGCTTCAGGAGCCCAAAAATTGGATGAATCACCCCCTGGAGTTGGCAGCAGCAGCACCAGGAGCCCAGACATTACTTTAAAGAGACACTGGGGTTGGCTTCAGGAGCCCAAAAATTGGATGATTCACACCCTGGAGTTGGCAGCAGCAGCAGCAGGAGCCCAAATATACACTGGAGTTGGCTTCAGGAGCCCAAAAATTGGATGAATCACACCCTGGAGTTGGCAGAAGTTGGCAGCAGCAGGAGCCCAAACATTACTTTAAAGAGACCCTGGGGTTGGCTTCAGGAGCCCAAAAATTGGATGAATCACACCCTGGAGTTGG